>PVHX01005254.1:0-114617 GCA_004024805.1 Geosciurus inauris | reverse complement strand
AGTAGAGTTATCCAACATTTTCCAAGCAGAGTTCTTTAGAACATCAATTGGTCTTAAAGATACATTTGTGGTTAAACACTGCCCATAGTTGCTAAGACAGAGTTTAGTCTTTTATTTTTAAGTATAAGAATTTTCAGAGCCTTTGCTGTTGTCAAAGGGGCATTATGAAATTGCAAGACAGGGATTCACTGTGTGGTGTTCCCCAAACATCAGTGATTCAGAGTTCCTCCAAGAGACACTTGCTTTTAATGACACACAGTTTGGGAAATACCTTGCTAGATTATAATGCATAACTTGAGGCTTTACTAAAATTTCCAAGATCAACTCATAACAGCTTTGCTGTTAGGAAAGAAAGATGAGATCACAAATGATTTCATGTCATAGCAGTTCAGTATAATTGCACAAAGAACGGACACTTCACAGAAGAAATACAGTCCGTCAACAAATATATGAAAAAATGTTCCACATCTCTAGCAATTAGAGAAGTGCAAATTAAGGCTACACTGATATTTCATCTCACTCCAGTCAGAATGGCAATTATCAAGAATATAGGCAGCCATAAATGTTGGCGAGGAGGCGGGGGAAAAGGTACACTCATACATTGCTGGTGGGACTGCAAATTGGTACAGCCACTTTGGAAAGCAGTATAAGATTCCTCAGAAAACTTGGAATGGATTCACCATTTGACCCAGTTATCCCACTCCTTGGTTTATGCCCAAAGGACTTAAAATCAGTATACTACAGTGACGCAGCCACATCAATGTTTATAGCAGCTCTATTCACAATAGCTAAACTATGGAACCAAACTAGTTGCTCTTCAGTAGATGAATGGATAAAGAAAATGGTGTATATATACAATGGAATATTACTCAGCCATAAAAAATGAAATTATAGCATTTTCTGGTAAATGGATGGAACTGGAGAATATCATGCTAATCCCAAAGAACCAAAGGCTGAACGTTTTATCTGATATGTGGATGCTAATTTCACAATAAGGGTTGGGGGTTAGGGAAGAATAGAAGTACTTTGGATTAGAAAAGGGGAATGAGGGATGGGAGGAAAGAGAAGGGGAATGGGACTAGGAAAGCTAGTAGAATGAATCTATGTGCATATATGATTACATGACCAATGTAATTCTACATCATGTACAACCAGAAGAATGAAAAGTTATACTCCATATATGTATAATATGTCAAAATACATTCTACTATCATGTATAATTAGAACAAATAAAAAACAAAGAAGTTCAGTGATACTGTTCATGATTGTCCAATATTTCAATCAGCAGGGCTACAAACAGAACCTCAAGTTTTATCCTATAAGCGTTAGACAACACTTAAATTATACCCAAATATCTTAAATCATACCTAGGTAAAATATTTTTATTATTGCAATGTATTTACATATATATAAATACATATATATATTTGGTTCTGAGTATATATGCATGCTTTGTTTTGTTTTGTTCTAAATCTGCTTGCTATATGTTTTATGACTTGGAGTGAACATAGATTCTGTTCCCAATTGATTGTAGATTTTAAAATGTCAATAAATAATAAACAATGAGATAATGAACTAAGCAACCTTGTAATGTCCCTCCCGAGCCTGAGAATCTGATATCCCTGTGGATGATTTTATTTATATCACATCTTCACATTGCAAGTAAGTCATTTTAATTTTTTACTTGCAGAGGAAGAGAAGTATGCGTTTGTCAACTGGATAAACAAAGCTCTGGAAAATGATCGTGATTGTTGCCACGTCATCCCTATGAATCCAAACACCAATGATCTCTTTAGTGCTGTTGGGGATGGCATTGTCCTTTGGTAAATAAACTTCCTCTTGGTTTCCAAAGAATTGCCCATTTTCTGGAATGTCACATTAAATGTGTTTATCCTGGGCCACTTCCTTTGGTGCTCAGCTGTGCTGGCAATACTTTTATGAACTTCTTAACTTGATTGGGTCCAGGAGAGCAAACTAATTTCAGAAGCAATTTATAATGAAAAATAATTTTAAAAAACCTACTATTTCTTGGATAGAGAGGAAGGATGCACAATATAGAGATAAGCATAAAAAGAGAGAGACAGACAGACAGTGAGGCAAAGTGAAAAGTGGTTATTTTGGGGATATGTACCACTTTATTTCATCTGAGCATAGCCTAATGTGAGAGCAGGAGGATAATGGAAGCAATCCAATACACATCGTAGTCCTTAAGCAAAGAGGCTTTTAAGTGGTGCACACAAATACACAGCTCAGATACATAGGGAACCTGGGAAAGGGGGATGTATTCTTTCCACAAGAGACCTCTGAACACAGTGGTCCGTTCAGGATGGTGTGTTTGGGGAGGGGGTACTAGAATCCAGGGTCTTGTGCATGCTAGGCAAACACTCTACTACTGAGCTACTCCCGCAGCCCTTTATTTTATTTTAAGACAGGGTCTTGCTAAGTTTCTGAGGCCAGCCTTAAACTTGGGATCCTCCTGCCTCAGTCTTCTGAGCAGCTGGGATTATAGGCATGTGCCACCATGCCCAGCTAGGATGGTGTCTTTGAAAATTGCCTCTGTAGCTCTCAGCAACTACTCTGTCATTGCAGGCTGAGTGTTAGTGAGTGGCTGGAGATACTCAATATGTGGTAGCTCAGGAGTGAAGGAAAGGATGGGTGGACATGACCCTGAGCCTCTCTCCTCTGCTTGAACCAAAGCAATTGTGCTTTGAGTATTTTTTAGAGTTTATCATGAGATTTAATTTAAGATTTCACTGCTAAAAGTGAAATTTTAAAAAGTTTTCAATCCTGCAGGATCAAGTCTGCCTTCTTAGGTTGGCATCCAAGGTACCCCATGGCATTCCTTTACTCTCCTAGTTTACTTCCCCAGTCCCCAGGACTCATGGGTACCCAGCCCAGGGGGCTGCACAGATGACTGCATCAATGACCAAGGGAACCAGCAGACATGCCGTGTGCCCCCACGCATGCAGCTTATAACCTTATTATTTCATATTTTGGAAATGTATCATTAAAATTTAGCTACATATACAAAAAAAACCACTAGTTGCTTAAAAATTATAGGAAAAGCTAGGTGTGGTGGCTCAGGCCTTTAACCCTAGTGGCTTGGGAAGCTGAGGCACGAGGATTGTGAATTCAAAGCCAGCCTCAGCAACTTAGCCAGGCCCTAAGCAACTTAGTAAGACCCTGTCTCTAAATAAAATATTAAAAAGGGCTGGGTATGTGGCTCAGTGGTTAAGCACTTCTGGGTTCAATTCCCAGTGACCCCTCCAAAAAATGTTGTAGGAAAATATATTAATGCTGATTTCTCATTAAAAAAGAAATAGCTGCATTTACCACTTTTTAAAACTGTGTTGTTATTCCTTTCGGATATTTATTTTCACTTCTTTTCTTTAAATAAGATGGATGTGACCTAAAGGAATTTATTTATTTGGCCCAACTGAAGTTAAACCGATACTAACTTGGATAAAATCAGTTTTTTTAAAATGATTGTTTCTTTTGGATGTCCAATCAGTGTATTAGGTACTTAAGTGGGGGAAATTTAGAATGCACTGATTAAATAATTACTATAGAAGGAGATGAAAAGGTCATTCATAATACGATTATTAAGATATTGATCTGGTTCAAATTGGGAAATGTAGGCATAATATATACTCGGAAGTGTGTTGATAGTCTTTTATGTAGTGGGAACAATTTTCATGGCTAAGAAAGCAGAAGTACTCATGGGGTATTTGCTTTGGTCATCCACTTGGAATTCCCTAATGTACTAAGGGAGCCAGGGTAATTTTTTCAGCTATTTTTGGGTGACTGGATAAGATGTGGGATCCTCATTACTTGCCTCAATAAAGTAATATGACTTCAGGAACAGTAACCTTTCCCACAGATAGTTAGGATCTTGTCAAAATGGCACAGCTGATTTTATATCTAAACACGGAACACACAGATTGTGTTGCGGACATGTTCAATCATGATGCTGCTGGAATTTAAATTTAATGTTACCAGGCTTTGTTACACAGAAATCTGCTTTAATTTAATTGTTTCCCTTTCAGTAAAATGATTAACCTATCAGTGCCAGACACAATTGATGAAAGAACAATCAACAAAAAGAAACTGACCCCTTTCACCATTCAGGTATGTCCCCACCATTACTTAGTACATGATGGGCTTGGAAAGAAAGAACACCATCAAGCTAAGTCAGTGTTTTTGCAGGAGCTCAAATATTATTCCCCAAACTTAGGCTTTGGGATAGCGATTTGCCATAACTAATGGGGATAGATGAACACATCTCTGTCTTTTCCTTTATCAATATAGTAGGTGGGAGAGAAGGTGGTGCGGTAGCTGGGGGGTGGTTGTATGTTTGGGCCAATTAGTCAAATTCACATTGGCTACAGTTTTAACTCACACTCTCCCTAGTTATTTATCTTTGAGTTGATGCCAAATGCATAGGATTTAGCTGAAATGATAAGCTAAATGAGGAAGTGATGGAGTGAAAATTGAGAAGTTCTCCGACAGCCTTCACGTGTGATAAATTCAGCCACCAGTGTGATAAATTCAACTGCTTTTATTCCTTCAGTTTGTTAACTGGAACTGTCACCAG
Source organism: Geosciurus inauris (assembly GCA_004024805.1). Lineage (NCBI taxonomy): Eukaryota > Metazoa > Chordata > Mammalia > Rodentia > Sciuridae > Geosciurus > Geosciurus inauris. The sequence continues at coordinate 110,023 of PVHX01005254.1, read as the reverse complement.
CAGGAAGTAACCTGCGTTTCTGCCTTATGTTCCAATCGTTTAACATTATTGCAATTCCCTTGCTCAGAAACCATGTCTTCTTCTTAACTCATAAGCAATACCTTATCTCCTGTTTAGATTTAAGCAACACCCCATGCACTTTTTAAATGGAAGTGGTGAGCACATTGAGAACCATGATTAAACATAGGTACACAATGTTAAATGTTCTCATAATCTTGGCCATAAGTAGAAACTGCTTTTTTTTTTTTCATTCATCATTTGAGCACTAGGATAAGAACCCTGATGCTTTTAATTTATCATGAAAACAACTTTTATACATCTCTGACATTAATATCTCCTCCTATATGGACTCAGGAATTGTACATAGTCTCCAGCTTGCAAACATCATTGACACTATTCCAAATGCATCTGAGTGACATTACTTGCATTGCCATTAATCATAGCCACATATACTCCACATTTACACACGTATGTGTGTGTGTACTCAGGTTCCCTAGTTATTATGAATGCTCAGTAAGTTTTCTTATTAGAAAACCCTCCATCTCTTCCAGGAATTTGATCTGTATCATTTTCATTTATTCCTGTAATATACAATCTGTAAGTTGAAAAGCTAGTCTCTTGGTCTCTTATGGCCATAATTTACACCAACAAGTGTCTTATTAATGATAGCCTGTGACAGGACAGTGACTTCTCCCAGAGATGCCCTTTTGTTTCTGGCTAATGGATGTTAAGTCTGTAAGCTTTATTTCAAGGCAAGATGAAGTACAAGACTCATTAATTTCATGCTAACCAGCATGGGCCTTGCAGTTGGGGTGCTGGTTTGACTGAGTAGGCCACTGCATGAGCTCAGCATCTGGATTATTGTATTTTCTCTTCTTGTCATTATTCACTGCTCTTCCTTAGTGTTAAAATTAGTGAAAACCATGCATCTAGGCCTATAAACATTCTAGAAGGAAAATGTTATTGTTGTCAATCAGGAATCATCATTTGGCATCTACAAAGTGAAAGAACCAAACTTGTATATTTTTCTCCTTTAGGAAAATTTGAACTTGGCTCTGAACTCTGCCTCAGCCATCGGGTGCCACGTGGTTAACATAGGGGCTGAGGACCTGAAGGAGGGGAAACCCTATCTGGTCCTGGGACTTCTGTGGCAAGTCATCAAGATTGGATTGTTTGCTGACATTGAACTCAGCAGAAATGAAGGTAGGAGCCAAACCTCTAATGCTGTGGGTGACCTGGTTACATTAATGCCCATGTCAAGGACTGTCAGAGGATAAGGGCAGGAATTCTGAAGTTTAGAAAACTATACAGTTATATTGAATCCATGGTATTAATGTAACAGATTCTATCCATACCAACAAGACTTTCTTAAATGACAGAACAAAAGCTTTCTAAGACCACAGACTCATAATGCTGCTTGTTTAGAGCAGATAGCTCAGTCTCACTGGAACTTCAACCTCAAGAGCTCTTTTTCAGAGCTCCCTTTGCCTTTAGATACTCCATAACAAATATGACTAAGCTTTAACTTAGATTTTGTGAAGCAAAGCAGATTCATATACTCCAGTATATGCACCAGATTGGAGAAACTTGTTCTGCTTTTTATCAAGACTGTAGAGGAAAGTGTGGGTCATTGGTACAAAATTGCATTTATGTGGGATGAATACATCCAGAGAGCTGATGTAAAACATGAGGATTAAAGTTAATAATATTGTATTGTATATTGGTAATTTGCCAAGAAAGTAGATTTGGGGTACTCTTACCATCAAAAGAAAACAGTTGATAGCCCAGTTGCTTAAACAGAGCTGGACCTTGACAGAGATCATACTAATCACAACATTTTATGCTTAGTTTTCAGTTACAAATCCTAACACTATGAAATCCACAGTTAAATTCTCATCTTCAATTATACATAGTTTTATTCATTATGTGGAAATCAAAGTAACCAATAAAGAATCCTGAGAAGTCACTTTGAAACCAATATATTTATTAAACATAATGTAGAAACGTAAGAAAAGTAAATAGAAATCTTAAAACCCATGAGAAAGAATATTGATTTTCAAGTTCAAATCAGCTAAATTTAAACCTAATCGAGCAAAAATGATTTATTTATCTGGGGAAACAGGAGAATTGATTACATTGTCAGGTTGCTCTAATTATGCAGGTAAGTATTTGAAACACAAAATACTTATGGTAATGAGACAAGAGAACATTGTCATTATCACAAAATTGATCTCTTCAAAGCAAAACTTGTCCTATTGTGAAATGTGGTCTGATAGAGGCAGCATAGCATTCCAAGACAATGTTCTTGTTTATTTCTATGACTCTGCCAATGTGTTCTTAAATGTAGCATTGAGATTCACTGGTACCTTGTTTTCTCCACCTGAAAAATGGGAAAAATGAAGCTGGGCACAGTGGCACATGCCTGTAATCCCAGCACTTTGGGAGGCTGAGACAGGAGGATCGTGAGTTCAAAGCCAGCCTCAGCAATGGTGAGGCGCTAAGCAACTCAGTGAGACCCTGTCTCTACATAGAACACAAAATAGGGCTGGGGCTGTGGCTCAGTGGTCGAGTGTCCCTGAGTTCAATTCCCGGTACCAAAAAAAAAAAAAAGGGAGATAATGAGTAAGTTTGCAATAGCATACACCTCCTTTTGAGACATAATAGTGTTTGTTCCATGAGAAAAGCTGTAAGAACCTATGCACCAGAAAGATAATGGTGCTCTTTGACTTTCCAGCAGGGATCCATGAGAATTACAATGAATCCTCCTCAATGTCCCCTGTATGTATGTATGTATGTATTTATATTTTTTTTGTGTGTGTGTGCTTTTTTAGCCCTGATTGCTCTTTTGAGAGAAGGGGAGAGCCTGGAGGATTTGATGAAGCTCTCTCCTGAAGATCTCCTGCTGAGGTGGGCTAATTACCACCTGGAAAATGCAGGCTGCAATAAAATCAGCAACTTCAGCACTGACATCAAGGTAAGGGCAATGTTATCTGAGCAGGACTAACTGCCTCTGTGAAGGGGAATTTGGGCATTAGTGGAGGAAAGATAGATGCTGGGCTCCCTGTCTTCAGAACTCTAGGGTTAGTCCTGTCCTCTCTTGGAGCCAGCCACTCACTGTCCTTAACAGGCCATCTCTAATTCTGGGCCACACTCACATCTATCCAGAATCCTGGCATAGTGTCCAAGGAAGAGGAGTCTGGCTTGGAGTTTCAGTATGAGGAAGTAGAGGGACAAGAGTGGGAGAGTGCCAGAGCAACAGATGAGACTGCTTTTTAGGTAAAGAGAGTATACATAGGACTCCAATGGCTCTGGTGTCATAAATGGGAGCATCTGATGGGGATTCTTTTATAAACATTACACCAGGTTGACTCTTCTAATTGGACTAATAATAGCAAACATGATGTCTGTTACACACCAGGCATTGTTCACACTGCTCTGTGCATGCATTGACTCTCTTAATCCTCACAACAAGCCCTGAGGACAGGATTATTATTCTCTCATTTTACAAATAAGGAAATTGAGATAAGGAGTCTTCAAGGGGAAAGGCTGGGGAGGCGTACACTGTGGTGTGCATGTTTATGGAAAGTTCCATGACAAGGTGAGAGGAGCAGCTGTTGGCATTGATGGCAGAGAGACCAAGGTGGGACACATTTAAGGAGCATTTCAGGATCATCAGAAAGCAGCTCCCATAGGAACTGGTATGAGATGCTGAGAGGCAACACAAGAAGGTATTTCAATATCTACTTTCTCAAAAGTTAAGGAGGCTTCCTCCAAATAGAGTCAGAGGAAAGGTCACATGACCTGCCAAGAGTCCACCAGGCCTATAATTCTTTAGTTACAGCTTCCTGCTGCTGCACCATGCTGATTCAATGGTGCCTAGCACTCAGGTCCACCAGACACAGTGCAGAGCAAAGCTTGTAGGTGGAAAGGTCCCCATTTCTTAGGATCTAAGCCCAATTCACTTTTCCAACCTTATAACTTCCACTGATTATCAACATTCTTCTAGAAACAGCCATCCAGATGGGGTTCGGCAGGCACTGGACCTCAGCTCCCTTTGTGATAAACAACACAAAGGCCTTTGGTTGTTGGAAAACATATCAGGCAAAATTAGCCTGGTTGATCTCAGCCATAAATTTACCAGATGTCCTAGCACAAAAAGCCTGTGCTCTCCAGAATAAGAACCATTCTGGACTATCTGAGACAGGAACTGGCAGGCTGAGCACTTCCATCGGTCTGTGCCCATGCTCGGGGAGCAGCAGAAGCCTGTGCTGCAGGGTATGTCTGAGGAGCCAGCACCTTCAGGAGGTGTCTTTAAATCACATAAAATCAGCAAGAACAGAGTGAGTGAATGAGAAAGGCAAAGAGGAAAAGGTCTAACACCTGGCAGGCAGATATTATGGGTGCCTACCACCTGCATGGAACTTTCACTGACTTCAAAATAGCTACAGAGAAAAATAAGAGGAGGGTAGGGTAGAAAGAAAGGAGATGAAAACCGTTTCCCCAGGTGCAATATCAGTGGCTCACATTCTTCCCTTCTCACTTTCTGATGTCAACATAGTGAGCCTACATCTGCTCTGCCCAGACCCTACCTGGTTTTAAAAATGTTCAGCAGCTGATTTCCCAGTCTTTAAGAGAAATTAAGGTGCTATTAAATGATTTCATTACTTGAAATTCTGTATGCTTTCATTGACTGAGAATAAATTTATATTTTTAAAACTGGGATTCTGAGAATTCTGTCAATAAGCATATTCCAGAATCTAAGAAAACTTGAGAACTTATTACCTATCTGCATTCTGTTATAACTAAATGTAATCATTTTTCTAGTTGCTAGAGAAACATTAAATGTACTTGTCGTTATAATAATTCTCCTTTTACAAAGACTTCTTGTTAATGCTTCAACCTTCTGTCTTTGAAATCTTTATTTTTCTTTTGCTGATTGTCCATTTAAATGTATTTTTAAACTCTGCTTTAAACTTCTGCTTCCTTTTTCTGTCACTTTTTTTTTAATTAAACCTTAGCTGACTGACTTCTACAGCAATATAAAGGTATATATATTTTCCTGTATATAATTTAATACATGTAGATAAGTTGTTTTTCTCCCCTAAGGATGACAGAAAAAATATCTGTTCCTTTGGGTTGCCTTTTGTGTGTGTCCTGTATTATTTAATTGTTAAACGACTTTGAAAAGGAAAGCAAATGCAATATGCAACCAAATAAAATATTCAAATTAGTGAATGTTTCTAGTTTTGATAATTAAGTGACATTCTTGAATGAAAATGGAATAAGAAATAAAATGTTTGCTTTGGGGAAATTGTTGTTGAGCTAAGTATGTAATTAGTTGTGCTGTTTTGATATTGTAATTTCCTAATTTTTCACAGGATTCAAAAGCTTATTACCACCTGCTTGAGCAGGTGGCTCCCAAAGGAGATGAAGAAGGTATCCCTGCTGTCGTTATTGACATGTCAGGACTCAGGGTAAGACAACAGACAACACCGTTCACCTTGGTTACTTCATTGTTCTCTGCATGACCCTTTCTTTGGAGTCTTGCTTAAATCCCTATTAAACTATTAAAAACTGTCAACAGTTTTCAATCATAATTGTGGAAAACTGAATCTACAAATAAGAAGGTTCTTTTTTTTTTTTTTTTTTGTGGTGCTGGGGATCGAACCAGGGCCTTGTGCATGCAAGGCAAACACTCTACCATCTGAGCTATATCCCCAGTCCTGAATCTACAAATAAAACATTAAAGAAAAAGCAAATGCTAATGAAATGCTGGATTTCTTTATGTGTCCTTCATTCCACAGGCTCTAAACACTACTGCAGTTCTTTATATTAAAACATTAGCTTTCTTTTCCTCATTTAGTTTTATTTTATTTTTAGTGGACACATAATAACTGTAAAATGTGTGGGGTACAGTGTGGTGTTTCAATGCCTGTACCCATGGGGTAATGATCAATCAGGAGCAAGTCCTTCAGTTTTGCCACCACTTTTTTTAAAATATATTTTTTAATTGTTGATGGATCTTTATTTTATTCATTTATTATTTATATGTGGTGCTGAGGATCAAACCCAGTGCCTCACGCATTCTAGGCAAGCTCTACCACTGAGCTACAGCCCCAGCCTCATTGTTACCACTTTTAATAATACTGACCTTGAGAAGTGGCCTTGTCCACTTGTGTGTTTCATTGAATATCACTGGAATTAAATGCAGTGAATTAATATCAAAGTCAACTCATTCCTGAATGATAAATAAAGTGAAGCAAAAGAGAAGTAAAACTCACAGAAGGTATAATGTCTACTTTTCATCAACCTAAGAAATAATTCAAAAGTCCTGTTTCTGAAAATTGGTGGTTTCTTAGAGTTCATGAACAGTTGACCATATTTCAAAAAAAGTTTAGTCTTCAAACTGCTTACAAATGACTGAAGATTCTCCACAGTTATTTGGGCATGTAAAATTAGTAGTTCTCAATCTGCAAAAGCCAAACTGATGTCCTAGATTTTTCAGTGACAATATGCAATTCAGTTTTATTAACTGATATTTATTTTGTTTGGGTTGCGAGTATACCAAGTTAGTGTGGGAAATCGGGTGTTCTTATTGACAATTTTAAATATCTGTTATGAATTAGAAATAGGAATACTAATTATTACTTAATCAACTTTATAAATGGACAAAAACTCAAGAAGTCTCTGCAAGAATATAATAAAAAGGAAGCTTGGTGGCATAAAATAATTAAGAGAACTTAAACAGTAAGATTTCAGAATCCACTGAATTTCTTTAAAAACAGCAACTCCTCATTCATCTGAAATGGTTCTAGATAGAAATGAGAGATCTCAATTACCTAATTTCTGAGATTCTTCTTACTTGGGACTTTATGATTTGAGTGCAGGTGCATGTAAATAATGCATTGTTGCTGTGAAGCTATTGGAGATGCATTAAGGATTTTCAGTGGGATTCCCATTTCTTTTTCACCTTGTGCACATCCACATTGTGCATGGGAGCCTTGACCCAGCCTTCAGATGTCCTTTTTCATTGCAGGAGAAGGATGACATCCAGAGGGCAGAATGCATGTTGCAGCAAGCGGAGAGGCTGGGCTGCCGGCAGTTTGTCACAGCCACAGATGTTGTCCGAGGCAACCCCAAGTTGAACTTGGCTTTCATTGCCAACCTCTTTAACAGATATCCTGCCTTGCACAAACCAGAGAACCAGGACATCGACTGGGGTGCTCTCGAAGGTAACCATAAACCAGTCGCTTAAGATGTTTGGGGAAATGCTCCCAAATCTAATGCAATGGCAACACAGAATCACCTCCGAATAAAATACAAACCCCATGCTCTTGCAAACAGCATACCGATTCTCTGATTACACCAAAGAGAATAAATTAATCAAGTCAAATTATAGCCAAGCAGGAATAATCAAATATGATCATATCACATCCATTATACACAGGTTTCATCCATTATCAGAATTAAGTGTTTCAGGGAAGACAATGCATTTAACTATTGGATGAAATCAATCCTGAGCTCCAAAACCTAATTTATGTTCTTAATAGGCTATGTTAATTCCTAGAGGCAAGAAATAGCTACTACTCCCCATGTAAAAATGATATTTAATTTTTATCAGGATAAGCTTTCTCAGATTTTCGTTTTTATTTTATTTCTTTTATTTGGATTATCAGCAGCACAGAAAAGTATTTTGAGGCAGAATCCTGACATTTGTATCTTGCAGGCTAATGCCTTCGATTGGACAAAGAGCACGTGGTTTTAATCAACTTCTATCAGTTAAAAGTGCCAGAGATGTTTTTGAAATAGTTGCAATATTGAAACAAAAAATAAAGTCAAAATTAATATTAAATGAATGTCACAAAAGCAAGGCAGTACAGATTTAAAGTATTGGTCAGTCCTTTTCCACAGTGCACTACTCTAGCTGGAAAGAGTCCCATATCCAACACAGCTGCGTTTGCATCACTTAGTGGTAATCCATGGTCAAGAGTCTACATTTTTGTTGATCTCAAGTCTGTATATCAAGCCCACCAATCATCCATTTCCAGCTGCCTTTAGAATATCACCATTTGGGTCCCTCACTATCTTTTGACATGAATCATATACAAAACAGAACCGATCCCTTCTCCTGTCCCCTCACCCATTGCCTTTCCACCCCACCTCTCATCCCATCTGCTCCCATCTTTACAAATTCTCCATTTCTATTATTGTATCACTTGTTTTTCACTGGTCTCTGAAACTGAAGACCTTGGGTTCCACCATGATATCTTCATCTCCTTTATCCCAATAATTCTTCATTTGGAATGCCTTCTAGATTGTTATTTTTCCTTTCTACTCTTCTGTACTCATATTACCTCATACACCAATTATTTTAATAGGACTTAGGGCACTCAATTCACCCATTCATCAAACACTTGAATGTGCTTTACATGCTAGTGCCAAACACTGTTCCCTCTGCCTGTTTAATTTAAATGCATATCACCTCTCAGTAATTCCACACACTGCTGCCAGGCACAATCCTGTACAGCTTTCATTATATCTCTGCTTCACTCAAGAATGTATTATAGTAATTTTAAAAAGAGCCCATAATGACTGACAATGTCCAATATATCAACCTAAATCTGTTGCCTGGCATTCAGAGATCTCCAATTCTGGTTCCAGTGTCTAGACAGCCTTGTCTCTATGTGCTGTACTGTACAGATCCCCAACAAATCACATCCTGGTGTTCTCAACAGAGACCTTGTCTATTGCTCCCTTTATGTTCATATTTACACTCATTCCTACTCCCACCTTTTACCATCCCCCCAAATCCTTTGCTCTTAACTTATCACTCTGTTTTACTAGCTCAGAAAGTAAATCTCAAATTCCACCCCTCCAAATTTAGCCCTTACTATTTTTTCCCCCATTTCAACCCAAAGAGCAAATACACCTGCCTCCTGTGTGAGTTCTCTAGCCCTCTGTTTGGTGGCCAAGAGTATTGTTTTTCCTGCAAGAATTTCAAGTCTTTGTGGGCCAACTCAGAATAGTTACCCTGCACAGAATCTTGCACACCACTAATAGGTGCTATGGAAGTACTTATTGAATTGAGATAGGGGGAAAATAGCAACCCTCATCCAAGTCCAGTAGGATCTATTTTATTTTTTTATTCTACTTTCAGTTTTTATTACAGCTTCTTTGGTTAAATTTAGATGATAAAAATGGCTGAGGGGATGCTGGGGTTGTAGCTCAGTTGCCTAGCCTATGTGAAGCACTGGATTTGATCCTTAGCACTACATAAAAATGAATAAATAAAATAGCAGTATTGTGTCCATCAGCAACTAAAAAACTGATTAAAATTTTTAATAAAATAAAAATAACCATAAAAAAGGGTCATAAAAATAATCAGTCTTTATTAATCTAGGTGAGACAAGGGAAGAGCGGACATTCAGAAACTGGATGAACTCCCTGGGCGTTAACCCTCGTGTCAATCATTTATACAGGTAAGAATGTTTGGGAACTCTCCCTAATGTGAGATGTAGAGACCGCGAAGATCTTAGGATTACAGTTCCACTATGGTGTACCTTCTCTTCTCAGAATGCATATAACTGGATAATGGGGTGGGAAGTACCACAGTGAGCAGCAGATGTTGGATGTTCAGCTGAGAAACTCACCTCCATGCACCAACTTTACTGTGCATTTAGTAGAAAAATCACATCTCAGCAAGACAGATGTACTGTGTGTAGAAGCCTTTGTTCTCCTTTCACAATCAGGCAAAGCAGTGAGTGCTAGGTTTGCAGTTAAGGGTCTCCTATGCTATTTGTTAAGCCACACTTGTCTTCCTGGAGGAAGCATCTGTCTGTGGAAGGGGCATAGCTGGTCACACCTGGGGACAGTAAGTTCCCCAGTTTCTCTTAGTCACAGTTTTTTCGCCTCTAAAGATGGAGTTACTCTTTGGCAGAATTATTGTGAATGTTCCTGGAGCTAAGATATAAAGGAAGTGCCTGGCCTGGTGTAGGCCCTAAATAAAATGTTCAACATCTGAGAATTCTCCTCTGTGTTTGTTTTATTCAGTGACTTATCAGATGCCCTGGTCATCTTCCAGCTCTATGAAAAGATTAAAGTCCCTGTTGACTGGAACAGAGTAAACAAACCACCATACCCCAAATTGGGGGGCAACATGAAGAAGGTAAACAATGACTGTTCTGATATTCCAATAGGCAGATGAGGTCATAAGTCTGCAAGAGCTCTTTGTGAATACTTTATCAGGATGTCAAACTTAGATAAGTAATGTTTATCCAGGGATTAAATTATACTATAGCAATCAGAAATCTGAATAGTCTTATTAAAGTGAGTCCATTATTTCAGTTGATGACTTATTTATAATTCTGTGTTGGATGTCTTTAAACATTATCATGTAAAAATTCTAATTAAGATAATTAGAGCAAGCGAAGCCACAGGGTTTTTTCCTTCAGCAGGATTCTCATTCTAATTTTCTAAAAAAATTGGAGCTTTGTACTGACAGCTTGACTAGTACAAAAAGTTTGTCCATTGTCAATACATTGGGAACGTTATTTTGTAACAACAGAGTTGGCAGAACCATTTCTTCTCTTGGTGACTTTTTTAATGATCCATGAGCAGCTACGGGAACATTTGCCTTACATGTCCATTTACTATACGAACACAGGATGGAGAATCCAGATTTTCCGAATCTGAATTCACCTATTTTAAAAATATTATGGCTGGGCGCGGTGACGCACACCTGTAATCCCAGCAGCTCCTGCGCCTGAGGCAGGAGGATCATGAGTTCGAAGCCAGCTTCAGCAATGGCGAGGTGCTAAGCAACTGAGTGAGACTTTGTCTCTAAATAAGATACAAAATAGGGCTGGGGATGTGGCTCAGTAGTAGAATACCCCTGAGTTCAATCCCTGATACAAATACACACACACACACACACACACACACACACACACACATTATGGACAGGTAACTGAGGGTGGCTGTTTATGTGGTAAAATATAACCACAAAATTTTCATAATAATGAATTTATTTTAGTTTTGCACTTAAAAGTACACTGTGAATATTTTTGGTGGAAATGAAGCATTTCTAAATAAGGAAAGATGGAAAACTCTTTAACTCCTTTAGAATCCTAGAAACTTGAACCACTTGAAACTTGAGAAATCATTGAGTCTGATCTTATTTATTTCATTTTGTGTCTTTATTTTTGTGATTTTATCTGGTGTTCATTATAGTCAAGGTAATGATATTAAATATTTTCCTTCTTGCTCTTCAACAGCTTGAGAATTGTAATTATGCAGTGGAATTGGGGAAGAATCAAGCTAAATTCTCCCTGGTTGGCATTGGTGGACAAGATCTCAATGAAGGAAACAGGACTCTAACACTGGCCTTGGTTTGGCAGCTAATGAGAAGGTAATATGACTCATAAGAATAACTTTTTATTGAATGGATTCTTTACCTGGAAATATACTAGGAAATTTTTAGGAATGTGATTTAATTCAGTAAAACTATGTTTTAAGCTAAGCATAGTAACCAAACAAGTACTTTTTATTTGCCTGAATTTTTTTTCTTTCTTCAGTTCAGTTTTTGTTTCCAATACTGCAAAAATATATTATTAGGTTCATAAACATTTTAGATTATTGTTTTGTCATTATAGAGTGACCCTTTTATCCCTGTGATAATTCTTTTCTCTGAAATTTATTTTTTTTATATTAATATAATTATTACTGCTTTCTCTTGATTAGTTGTTAGCATAGCAAATCTTTTTCAGACCTTTTACTTTTAACTCGTTTGTGTAAGTAATAGTTACCTTTGAAGGGGATTTAAAAACAAGTGGACAATAGTGTATTTACCTACGCGTTTACTATTTTTTATGTTCTTTCTTCCATTGTGTAGATCTATATTTCCACCTAGTACATTTCCCTTCTATTTGAAACTTTTCTAATAGCAGTGTTCTGCTGGTGATAAATTCTTTCAACTGTTACATGTGAGAAAAAAGTCTCAGTTTAATTTTTATTTTTCAAAGATTTTCTCCAAATGCAGAATCTAGGTTGATAGTGTTTTCTTTTCCTTTCAATACTTTTAAATGGTCTTCACTGTCTTTTTGTGGGCATGGTTTCCAACAAAAAAGAAATCTCTTGTCATTCTTATCTTTGTTCCTCTATATGTAGTATGTCTTTTCTTTTCTGGCAGCTTTTAAGATTTCTTCTTATTATTAGTTTTAACCCATTTAATTATGATGTACAACTTTCTTTCTTGTGCTTGAGGTTTGGTAAGTTTATTTGATCTGAGTTGAAACTTTCCATCAAATTTTTTAAAATTTTTGGCTTTCATTTGCTGAAATATGTCTTCTATATTCAGTAACCCTGTTTTGGGGGACTCGAAGTCCATGTGTATTGCTTATTTGACGTTGTCCCTAAACTTACTGATATTCTCTTCATTTATTTCCTTCTTGTTTTATTTTTTCATTGTAGAAAATATTTATTCCTATGTCTTCAAATTCAGTCATTTCTCTCTCTCTTTCTCTCTCTCTCTCTCAACATTATTTCATATGCTTTTCATTGTGCATTAAGTGTTTAGGTCTGGTCTTTCTATTCCATCATAGCCAGAAGCACAAGTCCCTCTGATAGAGAACATTAAAGTTCTCTACTAAAGTGTATTGCTGTGAAATTTCTTTAATAGAGATATTATTTAATAAAGAACTTGGGATATCTTTTGCAGCTGAATATAAACTTGATTAATGTGAGGACTATATGGCGGTCTTCGTTAAATAATAGTAAAATAGGATAAGATATATAAATAGAAACTAGATAATAAGAAAAATAAACTTTTTGGTACAAAATCATGAGTCTGGGAAGAATTTTAGATAAGTATGTAAGTACGAAACAGCTTATTTTTAAATGCTTTGCTCTTTCCCAGTACACTGATAGCTCTGGCCAGGCACAGTCTTACATCTTTCAACTAGAACCTGTGTTAGCATGACTTGATTTATTTTTCTACCTGAAAGGAAGCCCCAGCAGCTATGGGTCAGATCACCTGTCTAACAAGGTCATGGCAAAGACAAGGTTTGTCATGTCCTTAAGTCATTTCAGCTTTAGTCCCACTGTCCACAGATCCTAATACTCATAAATGGTTCTCAGTGAAACACTGCCATTGTTTCCAGATGATGTAGAATAATCAGCAGTGATCATACCAGGTTTCACTACCTGATTCACATTTGTTTTACCAAATATAGGACTCTGCTACCCGTTTCAAAACTGGGGTCTCCTTAATAATGGAAAACAAATGTTAGAAGGCCTCCTTGCACAGAAAACCCCAGAGTTAAAGAAACTTCACCTGTATATTCTATTTTACTGAATATTTCTAGACCATTACTGAAAATTACTAAGGGCCTTTCTCACCAGGATATATCCAGAAACTATTTCTAAACTAGCTTTATTGTTTTTCTTTTTTCCTTCTTTTTTATTTTTATTTTTTTTTAATTTTTTTTTAGTTGTTGATGGATCTTTATTTTATTCATTTATTGTTTGTATGTGGTGCTGAGGATCTAACCCAGTGCTTCACGCATGCTAGGCAAACGCTCTACCACTGAGCTACCGCCCCAGCCCGCTTTATTGTTTTTCACGTGTGTTTTTATTTTTAACAAATTGGTCTTGGGTACTGATTGCTTTAAGCACCTAAGTGAAAGTCTTTTTTAGTTGTAACATTTAAATCCACTCAGGGGTCATGAAACAAAATAATCTTTAATATAGTCTTTTTAATGAAAAACTCTATTCTGTTTTAAATTTCGTAATATCTGAAAACCACCTTGTAATATGATCTTTGTTCTGAAAGTTTTATAAAATTGCGGCCCAAAGCCCTACTTAAGGGGTCATATACATATCTGATAAGGCCTAGTCTGGTGCTGTAGCCTTCACCTGGTTAATAAATCATATTTGTCAGAAGTGTTTACTCCATAAGAATTATGCATATGAGAAAGGGGACAGAGAAGTTCATTCTTGTTGAAGGAAAGGAATGATTGGCAATTATGTAAATGGAACCAGAAGGGACTTTTTTCTTTTCTTTCTTGCTTTATTTTTTGTTTGTTTTTGTTTCTCTGCATGTCACATATTAACAGATATTACATCCAGTTCTAGCTGAAATTTATTTCATTGGATTGCACAGATGTGCTAATTTGGGCATTTATTTGGGCAACAAATGGCATGTCATTTCTTCCCCCTAAGAATAAATGAGAAATATGTGCTTAAGCCTCCCCTTTCCCTTCAGGAGCACAGAGACTCTTCCCAGATTGGACAGCTGGCAAATAGTGAGCATATAAATTTGGAAACAAAAGCCTGTAACAGGCCACCGGCAGATGGCAATAATGGTGAGACCCAAGCCCACAAGCAGACTCCCTACAAACAGGCTCTGTGTGGCGAAGTCAGAAAGAATAGGTCCTTGACAAACAAAACACACGCTTGGTCCCTCTCTGCCAAATGTTAGATAAATAAAACAAATGTTGGAAGGCAGGGAATCAAGCAAGTAATAATCACCCCCTCCCTGGCCCCTTGCATCCACATCTCATCAATCCTCCTTTGTTGAATGAGGAACTGGCTGGGGCTGGGCTCAGAATGCCAGTTCATTTTGATGAAAGGCTTTTCAGCACAGCACAATTTGCAAGCACCAGTGCTATTGAGACCCTGTTTGTGGGGTTCTATCTAATAGCACAGTTGCCCCCAGACACATTTGATAATAAAGGGTAATTATCTCACAAGGAAAAATTTAGGTAGACCCAGGCCAAATTCGTTTCGTCTTACATTTTGATTCTACATTTAGATGAGTAATTGCTTAGTGGACTAAGGTTGAGTCTCTAGCCTAATTTTATGTTTTCCTCCCTTTGTTTTTAGCATTGTTTTTAAGCCTCTTCCTTTCACTTGAGGTGGCAAAGACTGCTTTGTGGTCACCAGAACTCTGTACCACCTTGAGAGTCTGTTTTAAAACCCCAAATGCAATACGCAGCCTCCACAATATTCTGCACTGCAATAGGATCTCTGTTGCTCGGTGGTCTTTTATTTTCACTAATAGACATGTGTAAAGGTGGGCTTCCCTTCAGTACCATTTAGTTCCCAAACTCAAGTGACGTGGGGGAAACTCACTCCTGTTTGCCTGAGTGTATCAACAGAGCAGGACTGAAACTCCACGGGAGGATAAAGAGAATTAAGTCCTGAGCAGGAGAAACTGCTAGAAGATTACATTTAATTCATTCCACCAGGTTCTATATAGAGAAAATCTAATGAAGCAAGCACTGACCTACTGTTTCTTATCGAGAAGTACATTGGCCAGAAATTCTTAATTGTTATGCTAAATGCTAATAACTTAATACACATGCTGGCTATCAGGGAATGCAAGGGCAGTTATGCCACAAGATATACTCTCTATGAACAGACCAAAGGCAATGTTGTTTTCTCTTTTGGTCCTGGAGATTTAACTCAGGGTTTTGCAAATACTAGGCACATGCTCTACCACTGAGCTACATCTCCCACTGAGCTACTTCTACCACCCTTTTAATTTTTTCTTTGGAGACATGGTCTTGCTAAGTCGCCCAGGCTAGACTTGAACTTGGAATCCTCTTGCTTCAGCCTCCCAAATAGCTGGGATCGTAGATGTGCGCCACTGTGCCCTATAGGCAAGATCTTTTTCAAACTAGGAATATTTTGAAAATCTGCCTGGAACTTATGCCCTGTGTTCACATGATTCCTTAGCATTTTGGCCCCATCTCTGAACCCAAACTAAACATTTCTTATCTTTATTGTCTCCTTGCTTTCCCACAAGAAGAGCAAGAAAAAGTCACTCTATTTATTTCACCCACCACTCTTTGCTTCTGTTTATTAGGTGCCCAGGGCACTCTGCTGTCCCCTAAAAACAACATGGTGCACAGAGTACATGGACCTTGTCCAAGGGGACATGATGAACATTCTTTCCATAAAAAGTTCTAAGAAATAGGCTTAAATCAAGGGTAAGAATAATAATTAGTACACTGCATGGGTTGGAAAAGTGACACTTGAGCTGAGTTGAGAATGGTTTAAAGGATTAGAAATTCACTAGTGGTAAAGGGTATCCCAGGCAGCAAGCATGGCTGAGCCCAGGAAGCAGGAAGCAGGACAACACATGGTGTGGTCAGGTACATGCTGATAGTTGTGTGCAGTTGAAATGAAAGAAAGGGAGAAAGAAGGAGAGATGGGGATGAGTGAGGAAGAGGGGAGGGAAGAAGGAAATCAAGATGTGCTGAAAAAGGACAGTAAACTACTTGTGAACAGCCTTGTGTGCCACAAGAAGTTTTTGACAAATGAAATGACCAGAAACAATACTTTAGAAGGGAAATTCTGTGATGAACAGAAATGGATTGGATAGGAGTTCATCGATTTGGGGGAGACTTGGGAGGTGTCACAGAGAGGATGTAAGTGCCAGTTTGGTAAATGTGAATTTTGATAAAGATTAAGTTGCAGAGTCCACTTTACTCCCCATCTACAAGGATGGAAGCTGCTTTAACCCAGAAGCAGGACATGCTCTTCTCTAGGGGATTCAAACTCCAAACATCCATATAAAAATCATGAAGAAATTGCACTTTGTATCAAAGCAGCAGCTGGAGGGAGATACACAGTGGATTATGCAAAACCTCAGGGCACCCAAGTGGAGAGTGTCCTCATTTAGGCTCCTCCAAGGGAGACATTCACAGGCTTCCTGGGTTCAACTTGAGGAGAGCAAATAACCCCAGCCCTGAAGTCTTTCATGAGTAATTTGACCCCCTTCTACATACCTGAACTATGGGGTCAGCAAACCTGCCCCTTGCCCAACTGCTGGGTTTTCTTACTTTTCCCAAAGGAGTAGCTTTGGGGATTCTTCTCTCTCCATGGAATTTTAAGAGCTTGAATTATCTTCTTAATAAATGCTGCCTTAATAAATGTCTCCCCTAAAAGAACACCAGTTCTAAGAACAGTAAGTATCTAAAGCAACTCTTGCCTTTGGGCTAGAAGTTGCCTTCAGTCAGCATGTGGCTAACATTTCTACTTACATGGTATAAGAAATTCTTTTGTATTTTACTTTTATTTCATTGGCTACGGGACTTTTCTAATATTGAGTTGTTTCTTACACATGTCACTGGCTGGGAGTCTTCACTTTATTTTTCTTTCTTCACATTTCTTCTCTGCTTGCTCTTCCTGCCCAGAGCAAACAGACAGTGCTTAGAAGGAGGTATTTCCTTTGTATTTCATTCTAACAACCATATATTTACATTTTAAATTATTCTAAAAGGAGCTAACGGTATTACATATTCTCTTTCCTACAAGGGAATGGTATTCAGTAGATCTCCTATGATAATACTTAGAAAGAAAAATTTCGCCCTGTTGAATTCTTTAGCAACTTCTCTCCAGAATGCATTCTTGATTTTATTCAGGTACACACTGAATATCCTTGAAGAAATTGGTGGTGGGCAGAAGGTCAATGATGACATTATTGTCAACTGGGTGAATGAAACACTGAAGGAAGCAGAGAAAAGTTCATCCATCTCTAGTTTCAAGGTAAAATTTTAGTCTTCTGTTAGAGGCCAACTGAGCCGAGGCTTGTCTTTATTATTCTCACTATATATTAAATGACCTTCAATGTTAGAGATTTGAGGTGTCCCCTCCCATTCTATTTTTCTTAAATGACCCGTTATTGTTTTAATGTTCATTGTCCATTGCTCTGACAAATTTCTCCTTACTTTCTCCCATGATAATTAATTTTAAAAAGCAGTCATTTTTTTCACCCATCATTTTAGGTCTTGTTCTTTCAAAGTAATATAAAGTAGGATAATATTTTTTAAAAGTATGCCTACTTCCATGATACAGATTTTTAACATGGTAATGATGAAATATTAAAATGCTAAAAGGTCTTCCATCTAATGTCTTTCAAAATAAATTGTGTATTTATATCCAAATCCTATTTTTATTATGATAACATTATATTTTATTAAATTTCTTAACTCATGATTCATATATTAGCAAGGTTGTTCTCCAAGGGACCTGCTCACTTGATCCATATTAACTACATTCTTCTAGTTTAAAGGTCAGGATTGAGGGGAGGGAGTCCTTCAGAATTGTACTGACAGACTCTGTGAGGCTGTTCATTGTGATATCAAGCCTCTGCTTCAAAATTAAGAAAAAAATGAAAGTCTCATCTCATCAGGAAGGGTGAAGAGAGATCTGGGTAAGGCTGTCCCAGGAGCATCCCACTGCTCTGAGCTCATCACAGATAATGGCTATCCTGCCCCACCTCAAGCTCCCTGCTCAGTCTGGATCACTGAGCAGAGGTAGGAGTGGAGGCTGGGCACTGAAGTGAGCAGATCCTTCAAGAAAGAGACTTGGAAAGACAACAGGGGAAAGCAGAGTCAAAGGAGTGCAGGGAGCCCTGTTATCAATTCATCTTCACATGCATGGTCAAGTCAGAATTACTGTTCTCATTTTATGGGTGAGGAAAGTAAAGCACAGTTGACTCTCCAAGGTCAGAACAAATAACTGCAAGTGATGATCCTCAGTAAGGGAAAAGCACCTTTTATCTGTGGGGTGAGGTCTAGGACAGAGCATATCCACAGGCCACTTAACTGGTAGTCTGAATGACCAATCATGGAGACAGAGGTACTTCCCTTTGTAAAACCTGCATCACTCCAGCCTATTAATTACACTGTGGCTTCTGGGGTGTTCCTGTCGGGGCAGGGCTTGGTAAGTGATCGGGCTCACTCTTAGGAGTGTTTGATAATTTTTTTTTGTTTCTTTTGACTCTCTGGTCTAATTTTCTCCTGTCTTCTCACCAAGTCATTGCAGAACTGATTAGGTTAAAAGAGCACACAATGTACCAGAAGGAAATGCTAAATTAGCCCCACATTCCTTTTAGGTGAAACCCTTAAGAAAATACCCAATCCACTCTTCTTTTTTTTTTCCTCTGGTACTGGGGGTTTAACTCAGGGGTGGTCTACCACTGAGCTATACCCCCAGTCCCTTTTATTTTTAATCTTGAGACAGGATCTCACTAAATTGCTGAGGCTGGCCTCAAACATGGATCCTCCTGCCTCAGGCTCCCGAGCTGCTGGGATTATAGGCAAGTGCCACTGTGCCTGGCTGGCCCCACCCCACTCTTGATTAACCACTGTGGAAGTAATCCCAGTTCCTGGTCATCTACCTCTGCTACCAGTTGCAGCCATTACTCTGCAGGTCAGCAACTCCACCAGACTGTGGACAGAAAGCCGGAAGAATAAGAGACCCAAATCTCTCCATTTTGCTTTCCTTTGTGCTTCTTCGTTGAAAGGTTCTGGGGAGACAGAGGCGAAGGCTGACGGTGGGAATTAGACTGTGATTCTATCTTGACTTAAATTCTGCAATGCTTCTTTTATCACCATATGCATAAGTAAAAACGAGTTCATTATAGTTATTAAAAAATGTTGTTCTAGCTGGGCATGGTGGTGCATGCCTGTAATCCCAGTGGCTCAGGAGGCTGAGGCCGGACGATCATGAGTTCAAGGTCAGCCTCAGCAACAGCAAGGCACTCAGCAACTCAGTGAGACCCTGTCTCTAAATAAAATACAAAGTAGGGCTGGAGATGTGCCTCAGTGGTCAAGTGCCCCTGAGTTCAACCCCCAGTAACCCCCTCAAATTGTTTGGATTCAACCCCTCCAAGTAAGAGTTGCTTGGCCTTCACTGAATTTGGATGGTGACACACAGCTGCACTCACAGGTCCCCTTGTTCCTGTTAGAGCAGGAGAGCAGAGAACAGTAGGTACAGAGCTCTGTGTGTTCACATCTGAGGTTCATTCACAGCTCTAGGCACAAACATCAAAATGTTTACAAATGCCAAAGAGCCCAAGATTTTAAGCCAGAATTTTAAGTTGGAATCCCAACTCTACCAATTTCCAGCAAGTCACGTAGCATCAGAAACTCCTCTACTCATTTGTGAATTAAGATTAAGTGGGGAGAGTGGGAATGTAGCTCAGTTAGTAGAGTATGTGCTTAGTTTGTGTGAGGCCCTGGGTTCCATCTCCAATACCAAAAAAAAGAAAAATAGCCAAAAAGATAAAATATGGATATTCAGCCTTCTCACCATAAAAATGATAACTCTGTAATGTAATGCACTTATTAGTTAGCTAAAGTTTAAACATTCCACAATATACATATACTTCAAAACATGATGGTGTACACAATAAATGCATAAAATTTTATGTGTTGATTAAAAAAATAAACTTGATAAAGGAAAAGGGGAAGGAAGGGAAGGAAGGATAGGATAATATAAAGAACTATTCAAATATAAATTAATAGACAAGTGAAAGGAAGTCAAGGAGTATAGAGGAGGGAGAAGGGGGGAGGGGAGGGAGGGTGGGAGGCACAGGTGTTGGGGGGGACGGTTTGAGCAAAAGAAACAAAAAATAAAACCCCCCAAACCAGACTAGATGCCTACATCCTTATAAGACCATAGTGACAATTAGAAAGTGAAAAGGCACCCACAGGTAATAGTCACCATCATTGCTGTCGCTGTCTCCCTGGCAATGATAGTTCTTTTTCCCTGAGGTCCCCAGGAGGAGCCTTCACTGGTGCTCCTGTCCACCTGCACCCTCACCAGGATTCCTGAGATGTCCCACATGAAGCAGGGTTTTCTGGTGTCTTTAGTGTCTTTCTAAAAATCATTCCTTCCTCCACTGAACGACTGCACAAACAGTAGTTCAGAGACATGTGTCCACCTTGGTGTTCCTCTCTACTCTGCTAACTTCTTTCCATCCCTTATTTGAGAATGACTCCTGCTGTTGGCAGACAGTGGGTTTTCTGGGAAGTTACCAAGGCCTCTGCAGAAGCCACGATGAGTTTGAAACACTGGGTAGAATGCTGTGGCATCTCCTAGATCAGGCTGTATAGTTCATATTTAAGAAGAAAGAACCACCCACTTCTCTTGACCCAAATGGAAGTCACTTTGGTACATAAGAGTTTTGATAAAACCTTCCCTTTCTCTCTCTAGGACCCGAAGATTAGTACAAGTCTTCCCGTTCTGGATCTCATCGATGCCATTCAACCAGGTTCCATTAACTATGACCTCCTGAAAACAGAAAACCTGAATGATGAAGAGAAACTCAACAATGCAAAGTATGTAAATAACCTGAGATCAGGAGGGCAGTACCAAAGGGAGAGCTAGATATAAAACCTAATGCTTGTGCCTTTGTGCAGATACTTTATTTGTACTATTCATGCTTTTTCTTCTCATGATTTGTTTTCGTCTCATCATTATTATTTTATTTTATTTTTATTAGTTTATTTAATTGAATTTCAAGTCATAATACATATATAGAGCTCATTATTATTTTAGATATGGTGCAATAGCAGCTTAAGACTCCCCATGTTAGAATGGGAGCGAGACCAAAAACAATTTCTTGTAATTAAGAAGCAAGTCTATGGTTTTATAAACCAATTTTCTAATTTTAATCTATAGCAGCTTTCCAAAATAAAGTCTATGCTTGGCAAGCTCCAAATGCAAACATCCCATTCATGAATATCCATGGATATGAATAGGCAGGGGTCAAGTTCAAGACCAGAGACTTCACCAGCTAAGAACAGTTTCGATGTGCTTAACCTTTCAGGCCACCTGCCAAATGATTCCTCTAGAATCAGCAGACTACAGTCTCTGAGCCAGATGTGGACTGATGTCTGCATTACTAAATAAATTTTTATTACAGTACAGTCCTTTTGTTTACATATTGTCTATAACTGCTTCTCTGCTACACTGGCAGGCTGGAGTAGTAGCCACAGAGCCTGCAACTCTGCACTCTCTGCTCTAAAGAGCTGCCTTTCTCAAAGAGGGTCATATTAGTTTCCCAAGGCTATCAGGACAAAGTAGCACACAAAATGCATGGTTTAAAACAACAGAAGTCTATTCTTTCACAGGTATAGAAACTAGAAGTCTGAAATCATGGTGTCAGCAGGGTTGGTTGCTGCTGCACTCTAAGGAATACTGCCTTTCCCATTCCTTTTTCCTAACTTCTGGTGATGACCAGCAATCCTGGTGTTCACTGGCTTGTGGACATATAAATCCAACCTCTGCCTCCATCTTCACTGTGTCTACACTTCTCATGGCTGTCTACACTCTCTGTGTGTCTGTGTCTCTTTTTTATTAAAAAAAGAAAAGAAAAGAAAAAGGACCCTCACCATTATTGGATTAGGGCCCCACCAGCATGACCTTATCTTAACTAATGACATATGCAACAATCCTATTTGCAAGTAAAGTCATAAGAGGAAGTACTGGTGTCTAGGACTTCAACCTATAGTTTGGTGGGAAGGGACACGGTGGAACCTGTAACACAGGTCTGGAATTCTTAAGCATCTAGTGCTTTGTAATTCTGAAAGTGCCCAATCTCTGTTCCCAATCGAGGAAAGTAGGAACCTATTCTCCCAGAATGATGATATTTAGCATAATTTAATAAAGAAAATAATAATAATTAAACTCCGATTACCATAGAATGGGATGGATGGTGTAGAAGGTAGAGTATGGAATAACATAGAGGGGACGGGAAAGGACCAAAGCTCTTTAGAACAAACAACATCTAAGCTCAGCAAGTAAGAAGGAGATCGACAAATGGGGATAGAATATTCTAGATAAAAGAACACATGCAAAAACTCAGAAATTTAAAAAAATTAAAAAGCTTTTGAAACCAGCTGGTGAGGGGGGTAATTAAGTTAAGGAATTCACCAGCGTCATTCAGTTTTTAAGCTGTGCTGCTGAGATTCAGTGTCTGACTTCAGAGCCCAGACGCTGAAGCATTCCCTGAAAAGGCAAAATATGAAATCATGGGTGGAAGGAATTACACAAAATGCTAAGAATAATTGTTATTGTGGAAAGTTTGTGTGTCTTTTGAAGCTCACTTATGGATTTTGAAGCAATTTTCCCTGTATATTTTATAATGAAAACTTAATTTTACTTCATTAATAATAAATATAGGAGAAATTACTGAAAGGTGGACAAGGATCAAAAATGGGACTATTTCTGCCTGGTGCTCTTAACTTGATCAATAAAGTTTTTCAAGTGAGGAGGAGGCTTTGGGTAGGGTAGAAAGAAATTCTCTGGAGTAGCCATAATAAGAGATTATTAATTAGAGAATAAATGAGGTGAATAAAAGATCTGCCAACTAGTAGTATGGGCTCATTTGAAAATAGATTACAACTAATAAAAATTATCTTTATTTGACTGTAAATAGAGCAAAAATGTTCCAATGCACCTGGGATAATTTTATATGAAAAATACAGAATATAAAACTCTGGCTATTCTAATAGTGTGGTACCTTAAAGGCATCCATCTCTATATGGATAAGAATTGGAACAGGGAAAGGAATGAAAGAATTAATGTGTAAGGTTGAGGTGGCTGCCCAGGGATTCCACAGCTGAGTTCCGTCCTGACTGTGGGACACCTGTGGCTGTGTCCTGAGGGGTCGCCTTCATGCCTTGCTACTCAGACTCTCTTCATTTGTCCTCTTTTCTCTCCTTTAGGTACGCCATCTCTATGGCCCGAAAAATTGGAGCAAGAGTGTATGCCCTTCCAGAAGACCTGGTTGAAGTGAACCCCAAGATGGTCATGACTGTGTTTGCTTGCCTGATGGGGAAGGGGATGAAGAGGGTGTAAGACCAGCGGTTTGGGGAAGGCAGCACCTTCAGTCCCGAGAGCCCAGCACAGGGTGCTCCCAGGATTCACAAAGACCATTCTAGCCATTCAGAGTTTTTACCTTGGTGATTCTGTACAAGATTCCATTATGTGCATATTTGTTAAGCCAAGTAGCCTCTCCTATATTTAACAACGATAAAAAAAAAAAAAAGCTCCTTTTATTTTTTTTGCAGGAAACCCAATCTCTTAATTTTTGTTTTTATTTTATTTTATTTTTTCATTCTTGATCTTTTTCTGCTTTGAAAATCTAGAGAAAACCAAGAGAAGTTGTTTTCCAGGCACCCTTCCTGCTTTTGCCATTAGTCAAGAATAGAAACTGCAGTGTTATTAATTTTGACATAGTCTTTCCAACCAGTTTGATGCGGCTGCCTTTTTCTTTGTTCAAGATGAGGACATCTAAGGCAAAATATCAAACCTGTGCTAATAGAGGCCATTTGGTCTGTTACAAGCCTCTTTCAGTCCCCTTCTCCTGCCTTATCTCCCTGTGACTGCTCCATCTGTCACCCCCCCATGCCACCCCAAACTGTGTCTGTTCTGTGACCCACTTCTTCCTGCCATCCTTGTCTCTGGGCCACTTGGAGCATCTGACAAATCAGTCAGGCTATTGTTTTCCCAAGAATCTCTGATAGCCTTACAGAAATAAGCCTCACCATCAGAGCCTTTCCTCAGAACTGG
This sequence comes from Geosciurus inauris, assembly GCA_004024805.1. Taxonomy (NCBI): domain Eukaryota; kingdom Metazoa; phylum Chordata; class Mammalia; order Rodentia; family Sciuridae; genus Geosciurus; species Geosciurus inauris. The sequence continues at coordinate 85,654 of PVHX01005254.1, read as the reverse complement.
GGTCCCAAATGTCATTTGTTTTTGTTTTGGACAGTGAAAAAAAAACTCTATTTCAAATGCTAGGATTTGGACTCTTGTCTAGATCTAACATCTTCAATACTGTGCCCTTGGGTAGATTCCTAACTCTGGCAGAAGGTTGGATCCAAGGAAGGTGTAAAAGAGAAGAGAACCACCAGGGGACAGAGCGGAGCTATCACTAAACATCTCGCTTCTAGGGCACTGCCTTTCTGTATATTCAGCCCAGCTTGTTAGATGGGTTGTTACTGTGGTATGGCTAAATATCTTGGTCACATTTGGAAGCAGTCCTGCTCAGCTTTCACTTGCTCTTAGATATCAGCATATCTGCTTGCTGCCAAGTCATATAAAAATGTTTACTTTTTTGTTGTTGTTGATACTACAAAAGCTTTTTGCCATCCATAAGCCCCCAGGGGCAATATGTGCCAATGAATAGCACCCCTGCCCCACATGCACATATACCTAGCCAGATGTCAAGGATAAGGACTGCCCTAGCCAGATGTCAAGGATAAGTTGCTTTATGAAGAGCTAATTTACTGGACATTTAAAGAATTCCAAAACAAAACTAGAAGAATGGTATGAATTTGAACAGCTGTAATAAATTAAGCAATTTCCACAAAAACCTATCAAAGGCTAAAAAGCAGCTGAGCATTGTGAACCAACACTAGATGCCTTCTGCCACGATCAAAGGGCTCATTAATGAGGAGGCTTCTTTAGAGATGGAAGTAAAGAAACCTAAGCCATTTTTTCAAAGCAATTGAAATGCATAGCCCTGGATTCATTTCTTGGCAGTGGGCTCAGGAAGCCAATATATGGCTTCTTTCAGCTCATAACCAGTATTTCTGCTGCATCTGAATGCAAAATGGTTGGCTTTGACTTTAGTCTAAACTTCATATAGCTTTGGATGGTTTTCCCCATCTGCCTCCAGGAAGGAAGGATGTTACTGCCTTAATGGAAAATGAAGATAAAATAATGCTCAAGATATTTCCCAATAAAATGTTCCCAATATTGAGTGTCTCTGGCTATTCCATTTTGAAAGTTTAATCATGGTGCACAGTGACTCATTAATTCACTTGCACAGCCAACATGCTTTGAGTCCCTACTCTGTGCTAGACACTATGTGAGGTTTTAGGAATATACCTATGAATGAGGCAGGCATTGCACTCAGCTAATCAGGAGCAACAGATGTTACACAGTTAAACAACAGGTGTGATAAGTGGTATAGATGGGCAAGGTGAGACTTAACCTTATGGCAGGAAACTAGGAGTGTGAAGGGAAATGTTTTAGCAGAAAACTGAATAAGTTGTTAGGTGAAGAAAGTTGAAGCACAAATTCTCAGAAGCACATTGAACCCAGTCATGAAGGTCAGACTTGGGGGATGGTTCAAAATGACTTCTAGAGTGAACTGAAAAGGAATCTTTTGGGTTGACAGGGCCTGGATCTCCTCTCCCTCTTGGCTGAGCTGCAGGGATGCTGAGGGATTCTGCTATAGCCAGCTCCCTATAGGCCAGATTGCTGAGACAGAGAAGCAAGCCTGCCATCACTGTGGCATGGCCACATCTTGACCTGTGGAGGAGCCACACTGCTATACAGTGGCAAGGAAGCTGGATTTTGTACCTAAGCTCTGTGTCTCATCAGCAGCTTCTCTTTGAGGGTGACTCCTGGCCTGAACATTCCTGCTGTTCCTCTACTAAGGATATGGCTGCCTTACCTAAGCTTCAACAAGCTATAAATATTAAGTGTTATTTGGTATCAGACTGTACTAATATCTCATAAATAAAAAAAACTGACCAAGTACAGGATAACAGAATAAGTACCATCAAAGTAGAAGATCCATGACTATCTTAAGAGACAAAAGGAGTACAGCATCCTGAGCGTGATAATTTTTCTAAAAGTGCTTTGAAACTGGTTCAGCTCACTGAAGCCAACTGAATTTTTACACTTGTTGTCAAACCATTGTTTGTTTGAAATTAGCATGATGGTGGTATTTACACTACAGAATTTATCAAGCTCTTCATGAAGGGCTTTTGATCCCGAAAGAGTTAGTCCATCAATTGCCCATTGCCTCTGTCCCAATCCCCTAGTTCCCTGTCCCAAACATCAACTTCTGTTAACAATTTCTTTTGTATTCTTCTAGGAATATTCTGTGCACATATCAGATACCACACACATGCACACACACACATACACACCACCTTTTTAAATTACAAACATTAATGTATAACACATCATTCTATATCTCACTTATCTTAGAGATCATTCCATATCAGTATACATGTATCTGCCTCAATTTTTCAATAAGTGCGTAGCATTCAATTGTATGGATATGCCAAACTCTATTTAACCAGCAGCCTCTGAATGGATATTCAGGTTGTTTCAGTCTTCTTGCTATAACAAGGCCACAAAGAATAATGTTACACCCACTTCTTGAGCACAGAATGTTAATTTTCATTGAATGGGTACTTACCAAGATTTTTCCCCATCAAGAAATATGGATGGTAGTAAAACATGGATTTCTTTTAAGTTTCCTTAAATTATTTTGTGAAGAATAGTAATCTGGGACAGATGCTTGAGCTGATTCCAACTTCTCCATTTTATATCTAAAAAAACATGTTAATCCATCAAGAGATAATGTGCATGAATGTATGCACACACAGTCATAATAAAAAGCAGAAGGTGATACGTGCAATTGCAAATTCTTTAATGAAATATTATGGAGCTCAGGGGAACAAAATCAATTCTGAATAAAAGACAAATGTCTGTGGATGTACTCAGGCTTGATGAATGAGAAATGGGCAGGAACCATGCTGTGCATATGTTGACATCCCCTACAGAGCCAAATATATTTCTGTTTTTTAAAAAGAGCTCGATAACTATTTAGAAATTGATTTGTATTAGTCATAAACAAATGTTTCCTGACTCACCTGGAGCGTTTTAGAATAGACTGGATTACTCTCTGCCTGGAAATTATGACATTAAAGCCTGGGTGAAGCAATGCATTGGGTTAGATGACCTTGTCAAGTCTCAGTCAACTTGGTGATTTTTATCCACTTGGACAAGTGCACACACACACCCACACACATCTGGTCTGTCCCTGGCAGCACAAATATGGTTCTATGGTACAGAATGTGCAAACTCTTAGCCCAGCCCATCTCAGACTGAGGCTTGATGCATAGGAGACATGTCCATGAGTCCCCACCTTCTTTACAGTTACGATACACGTTGTCACCGACTTTTGTTCTTTTTCCAACCTGCCATACCAAGAAGCTTGGAGTAAAGACCAGCAGTGCTCTCTTGGTCAGTTTGACATTTATCCCAGCATACCCTTGCCAGTCTCACAATCAAGAAAGTACAATCAATGCTCAGAACAAGCATCATCAGGGTGGACTGATCCTCTTGTGAAATCTCATCACTTTGACAGTTTCCTAATGCAATTCCTGTAACTAAACTCTTAGCTGCTAAAGATGGCTTTTTACTCAGAGACTTTTCCTACCTATTTCTGAAAACAGATCTTACCAATTGAGTCAGTAAGTAAATGGCAAAATAAGTGTAAACGTTTTTATGTCTAAAGTCCACATGTATGTAATAACCCATCTTACGTCAGCCACAGAAACAGATAATCTAGTTAAAATCACTGTCTCACCATTAATGACTCAGAGACATGTAGGCAAAATTATGGCAATGTTTATGTTATCTGACATGTAAAAATGGGGGAGTTCATTTAAACTGTAAAAATTAGGGAGTTCCATTTAAATAGTATTTTTTGGTTAATAGCTACCTTATATCACTTTTGGTATAGACATCTTTAGAGACTAAAATGCAGGCAAATATTTAATTCTAAAGGTATATGGGATCTAATATAAAATTTGATAATTCAATAGGCATTTCTGGGTTCAACGATGACACAGGTCTTCTGTTATGAGTCCCGTATATTCAATCCTCATTGCTCCAAGTGTGATATTTGATCAGGGGAATCTGGAAGCTGGTTAGAAATGCAGAATCTCTGATTATGAATCAGAATTTGCATTTTTATAAGATCCCCAGTTGGTTCATGCTATGGTTTGTATGTCACCCAGGATTCATATGGTGGAAATTTAATTCAGAAGGCCATGTGTTAAAGCAATTTGGAGGTGAGATCTCCAGGAAGTGCTCTTTGGGAGCCTTCATGAATGAATTAATCTGTCCATGGATGAATGGATTCATGGCTTATTGTGGGAGTGGCTTTGTTATAAATTGAGCTCTCTCTGACACGCTTGCTTTGTCTTACCATGGGATGCCCTGCATCACCTCAAGACTCTGCAGGCCCACCAGCAAGAAAGCCCTCACCAGGTGCAACCCCTTACCCTTGAATTTCCCAGCCCTACAGAACTCCACGAAATAAATTTCTTTTCACACCATGCTGTGATATTCAAGGCAACAGAAAACACACTAAGAATTCACATGAGCATTAAGATTTGAGAAACACTGTCCTAAAAAAAAAAAAATAGAGATCTCCTTAAAAGATCTACAGTTGTTAGAAGTCTAAATTACTCAACTTCAAATCACAATTTCCCAATTACACTGGACTTGAGGGATTAAAATAACATTCCATGAACATCTTCCCATCCTTATTATTCATTTGAGATAGCCAGAGTATCCCTCCCTCCATTCAGATACCTCCCCTGTCACCCACGTCTGCCAGTTGATGTTCCCTCCCCCTTGGTCTTTCTCCTCCTCTCCTTGTGGCACCCTCTCCTTGGCACAGGTCCAAAAGATCTACATCTTCTGGTCCTAATGGGTACATTTAAGGCAACTCTTGGCAAGACCTTCTCCTGGTGATGGTTCAGGGCTGCCTCTTTAATAATCTGACCCAGATTATTAAGACTTCATCCCTGAAGTTTTCCCTTTGGTACTTCCACCACCCACATCAAACCTACCAGCTTTTCTTCTGCCATCTATGGAGCAATCTCTCTATGACTTCCAGTAACAGCAAGGTAACTTAGTAAAGCAAACTGTCCCAAGGACTTATAGTGCTATTCTGTTCTCACCCAGACATGTACTTTGCCATAACTTTCTGGATTTATAACTTTATCATTATTATCTCTGCCAAATCTCTAATGGCAAAAAGAGAGAGAACAGTGTCTACCAGGTAGAGTGACTATCACATGTGAAGGTTTTGAGGATGGGAGGAACTTGATATCTTTGAGAACGAAAAGACCAATGTGGCTGATGGGGACTGAAAACAGCCTTATCACAGGAAAGAGATGGACTAGCAAAAGGCTTAGAAATGATTCTAAGACTTTAGGGTGTTTAAAAATCCCCTCAGGAGTTTGTCACAATGTATGTTCCAGATCCCACCTGGAGACTCAGCACCTACAGGATTAGTAAGTCCAGAATCTGCATTTGGAGATTCTGCAGCCCATGGCTCACAGACCACACTTGGAAAAGAACTGGTCCAGACCACTTATTCTCAAACTTGGCTGCACAATGCAGTCATTTCAGGAGCCTTAGAAAGACTGATGTCTAGATTCATCACTGCCACCCCACCACCACCTTGAGATTCTGATACAGTTGATCTGATGTGTGGACAGGGAAGCTAGCTATTTAAAGATCCCCAGTGAGGGGGCTGGGATTGTAACTCAGTGGTAGAGCGTTTGCCTTGCATGCGTGAGGCCCTGGGTTCAATCCTCAGCACCACATACAAAGCAATAAAATAAAGACATTGTGTCCATCTACAACTAAAAAATTATTAAAAAAAAAAAAAGATCCTCAGTGAGTCTAATATAGAGTCACATTGGAGAACTACTGGTCTATAGCATGGGGAACTTCTCCAAAGGGCAGGCCTGAATGGAGCATCTTAACAGGTGGACAGAACAATAAAAGGGAATGTTGGTTCAGAAAGAGGGAATGAAGGCATGGAAATGTTCCAAATATAAGCTTTGCTTTCTTCACAATTTAACCACTCAGTCAATGAGCACTTGACTGTTTGGGTGCCAGGTAACCTTCTTGGTGTCATAGGTCTCAGGTCCAGTCTTGCATACAAAGCAAGGGAATCAGAACTCAGGATCGAGTTCTCTGCATTTAGGTCTTAAATCTCCCCTTGAAATGGTTTTGGAGGCACCATCACCTCTCCTCTGACTTAGAACTAGAGAAGGCAAATACCCCAGGACTTCATGTAAATTATAAGACTGATTCACTTTCCATGAATAAATAAGAGAAAAAAAATATTAATGGGGAAAAAAGATTTATAAATTATGTGCCTTCAAAACCTCCCAATATCATGCAGCTTTAATGGCTGAATGATTTTGAGAAGAAAGCTTGCAAATTGAGCTGCACCTGGAGTCATAATAAAAGGGCTTTAAATTAATTGACTGTCTCAGGGCTTATCTAACAATAATCCTGGACTGCATATCCAAGTTGAGGCTAGCCAAGGTCACAGTGGCATTTGAACTTACTCTCAGGCTGCTCCAATTTGAGAGCAACTCCAAGGCAGACCATTCATCACGGAGGTTATCTTCATAGGTATAGCCTTAATAAAGACAGAGGATTCAGGCTCTTCACAAAATCCTTGCTATATAATTTTTGTCACCTAATATTCCAGATTGGCTGGAGAATGGATGTACAGATTAGCTAGGTCCTGGGGGTATTCAATTACATAGATCTGCTGAGACCAGATTGCCTCTTGTGGTAGGTAGTAGCTTATAATCCATCTCTCAGAAAATAGCAGAGAAAGAAGATTAGCTGTTCCCAGGGTCATGGTAAGCTAGATGAGATCCAGGCATAGTATTGGCCTCTGCCTACTGCCTTCCTCCTTTACCTTCTTAATAGGAACAGGGCATATTGAACACCTGGTGTTGCCCATTACTTTCCAATGGTCCCCATTCAATCCTTGTAACAACTTTCTGGCATAGCGAATTATTAACCTCATTTTTCTCAGAAGAAGTTGCTGCACTTTCAAGAAACCAAAGGACTTGTGGGTGATGGGTGATTTCATAGCCAGGCATGAAGACTATCTTCTATTACCTTTTCACTCCTTGCCAGAAGTGCCAGGATCAACAGAGAGGCACCTATGAGAGAGGAAGAACCTTTCTTCTTTCTTTCCTTCCTCCCTCCACCCCTCCCTTTCTTCTTCCCATTCTTTGTTTTCACATGCAATAAAATCGTCAAATTTGAGGACTTTGGGCACGTTACATTTGAGTAAGTACCACCAGAATTGAAATGAAAACTATTTCAAATCCCTCCACCTAACATAAAGATTCTCTCATACCTCCTGTAGGCTCACCCTTGCTCCAGTTCCAGTTCCTGGCGATAGCTAACCTATTTTCTGTCTCTGTGGTTTTTCCCTTGATAGGGTGTCATATAGATGGAATCATGAAATATAAATCTTTTAGTATCTGGCTAGTTTTACTCCAGCATAATGCTTCTGAGGTTCTCCTGTCTCATTGGTATAGCAGTATGGTCTGTTCTCTTTTACAGCTGCGTAGCTTTTCATTATATGGATATACCACAATTTGCTTAATTATTCCCCGGTTGTTGCACATTTGGATTGTTTCATGATTTTTATTTTACTATTATAATAAAGCTGCTACAAATATTCAGCTTTTTGAACATTCAGCTGCTCTGACATTCAGTTCTTCTCATAGACAAATATTTTTATTTCACGTGGGTAAAATGTCTAGGAAAAGAACTTCTGGGACATATGGTAAGTATATGTTTAATTGTATAAAAATCTCCAAATTTCTTTCCAAAGTGACTGGACCATCTCAGAAGCAATGCATGAGAGTCCAAGTTGCCCCACTGGTGCTTCATATGATCAGTTTTTTTTCGATTTAGCCATTCCAGGGAAGTGTGGTAGCAAATTGTAGTTTGAATTTGTATTTCCTTTGTTATGGTTTGGATATGAGGTGTCCCTCAAAAGTTCCTGTACAGTAAAGCAGGAATTATTCAGAAATGAAATAATTAGATGATGAGATCAAATGGCTTGATAATTTGCGTGGACAGCTAAGTGATAATTGCGGGCAGGTGAAGCATGGCTGGATGAAGGTCACTGGGGTGTGCCTTTGGGGTTTATATTTCCCTGATGTGTGTGTGTGTGTGTGTTTCCTGGCCACCAGCAGAGCAGCACTCCTCCACCATGCCTTTTCCCCATGATATTCTGCCTCCCCTTGGGCCCAAAGCAAGGGAGGTAGCTAACCATGGACTGAACCTATGAAACTGTGAGCCAAAAATAAACCTTCCTTCTCTACATTGTTCTTGTCAGGTCAGGTATTTTGGTCATAGCAAGGAAAAGTTAACTAACATATCCTTAACAGCTGAAGACGTTGCGTATGTGTTCACTGGCCCTTTGTGTATTTGGTACTGTCTGTATTATCTTCTTTCATTGAACTTGCTTGCCTATTTTTTATTTTTTTTTTTGAAAAAGAAAAAGATATTTTATTTCTTTGTCAGCAAAGGACAAAGACAAGGACTGTCCCACAGGCTGTCAACAGGAATGGGTTTTTTTTTAAAGAGGCAATTCAAAGGCTACATTCCACCTGTTCTCTGTTGGAGTTGTAATTGTTAATTTGGGAGAGAGTCATTTTTTAGATCTTCTAGTGCCATCTCCAAGTCTAAATTACTTTGTTCCTGTGGTGGGCATGTGCTCAAGGACAGATACCTCTGAGATTAGAGAGGGAGACAGAGAAATAAACATGTCTGTTTTAAAAATAAGTCACAGTGGCAGAGCAGAAAGGGCTAAATTCAAAGCATAAAGTAGACCACTGCTACATTTCACCACTGTCAATTTCTATATTCCATTTCTATGGAAAAAAAAGTGGGTAACAACATCTCCAAGCTGCTTCCTGCTGACAGAGTGTGAAGTTGGGGAAAGTGATCTTGTTCTCTATCAGGTGGGACATGGACAGTTACAGGTATTCAGCATCAGAGCAGTCCAGAGGTCCATGGTGGCACTTAGGGCAAGGATCATGAAGATGGCCAAGGGTGTCATGACGTTATTGTATTCAGTCTCCTTTTTCCCAAAGTGAACCAAGATGGAGCAACCTGTACCCTTTAGGAAGAGAAGATGGGAGTTCCCTAAAGCCTAGGCATGGTCCCTCAGTCCCTTTACTCACATGAGTAACTCCTCCAATTTGACCAAAGGCAAACTCTCTGGCCTCCTAAGTCTCCAGCATTTGGCTCTTAACAGGTCCATCAGCCACCTTGCTTCCTAAGCATGGAAGTGGGGTTGCTTGGAGTGCTAATTCTGCCTAAGAAAGCTGGAGTAGAGGCTACTCTCTGGTAGTATCTGGGTAGATTGTCTTTTTTTTGAAAATGTTCTTCAGATATTTGGGGTACAATTCCTTACCTAATATGCATTTTACAAATGCTTTGTTCCAGTTCATGACTTTTCTTTTACTAACAGCATCTTCTAAAGAGCAAGTGATTTCAATTATGAAGTCCATGTTTTCAGCTTTTTAATTTTTGATTTATGCTTTTTGTATCATACCCAAAAATGTCTAACTCAAGGTCACAAAATTTTCTCTTATGTTTTCTTTTAGAAGTTTAATACTTTAGCTCTTACTTTTAGGTATTAGATCCATCTTGAATTATTTATAAGGGGCAAGGTATGACTCCAGATGAATTCTTTTGCATAAGGACATCACATTTTAAAGTACCATTTACTAAAAATACTATCCCTTCCCAATTGAATTATCTTGGTAACTTCATTGAAAATCAGTTCATCTTATATGTATGCATCTATTTTGGGGCTTTCCTGCCCTACTAATATCTGTTTTAAGACTGTTTATTCTTATGCCAATACTGCACTGATTTAAATATTGTAGCTTTATAACCAGAAAATTTAAGTGCTCCAATTTTTTTATCTCAAAATTATCTTGGCTATACTAGAAACTTCTGAACCTCATATAGAGTATTATGCCAGGGACTTGATTTTTCTCTGCTTCAAAGCTAATAAGATATCCTATAACTGTTTGAATGCTGGTAGAAAACTTAAGACTCCAAGGTCTCTGACAAAGTACTTTAGTAGTCAGAATACAGCAAGCACAAGCATCATCATCGGCATCAGTTTCCCTGTTCCCATCCCCAAGTCCATAGGGCATTGCAACATTGAAACTAGAGTTTTAAGATGAAACTTGATTCTGTTTCTGCTAGCTGGTGAGACTGGAGTTTTCTGCTTCTGCTGGCCCATTGCAGCTATTAATGGTGGGCTATGTCCTCCAGAGTTGCAGCTGACCCCATTGTGGTAGAGCAAAATGAGAACTAAAGCAGTTTAAGAGCTGACGGGATATGGTTTTGCGCGCTGACACACAGCAGCTCTGCTTCCTGACATTTCACCATAGAAGTTTGCAGTGGCTAACAGGTACCTGTAAAAGATAGCAGCAGTAACAGAAGCAGGAAACAAAGCAACAGGAACAGAACAATTCTCCAGGTTTAGTGCAGTAAAAGTCCCTAAGCTGTATGAGCTAAGAGTCCCTAGGCTGTTGAAAAGCTTGTGCCCCTATAAGGAATGTGGAATGCACCATCCAATAGAATGGCACAACTCTCTTGTACCCCAAACTTGCTTATGTATAAAAGTAAAAGCCCTGCTGTGCTCGGGGTTCAGACTTTGGGAATCATCCTTCTGGACCATGTTGCTTCTAAATCTTGGTGTTCTGACCCTCGTTTCCCACTACACCATCAGCTCACCATCAATTTTTTCTTCTTTCTGGGTTCTTGTCTTGTGAATTCAAAGAATGAACTCCAAAGACCAGGATGAATGAGTGTAACCGTAGGATTTATTGAAGAACAGGAACAGAACTCTTGCAGTGCAAGATGGGACCCAATAGATTTTCTCCATCAGAGTATGCTAATCTAGGCTTGGTTCACTGCTATTGGTCCAAATTTATGCTAATTAGGGCTTGGAAACATACTAACACTATTGGTCAATATTGAGTTTCAACTTTCATTCAAGTCTGCCCCACTTCTATTTTCTTAGAGCAGGTCAGAAAGCTGGAGGTTGAGGTCATGGGATGGGGCTGCACTAATGTGTGGAGCAGTCATCTAAACAGTGCCCAGGTCTGGCTGCTGAAGGATGACAAGTTGGTGTGCGTTGGCTTGCATGGGCTCTGGCTTGCATTGCCTCTGTAGCGGATTTGACAAAGCCGCCCACTAGCAGTTCTCACCACCTGGGCTCAAACCCACCTGGGTTGCCACTTCACTTCTCTACCACTCTGCTGCAACTTCTCAACAGGAACCAGCAGGCCAGCTGTGTGGCTGGGCAGCCGAGAGCCATGTCAACATGATCTCAGATAGACATCCACACATGCAATGGTTGTACTGCAGGAGAGAAACACTAATTTTGAGAAGTCCTTTTTTTTTTCCTTCCCCTTTTTTCTTTTTTTAAAATCAATCTGTAAGCAAGCTTACTTTTTGTCCCAGAGTGAAACATTAGCTCATCCCTCCAAATTGCTCACTGACAAAACAACCTGAGAAATGGCTTCAGTAAAGAATGGTCAGGACCTTGCTTATTGGTCTTCCAAACAAGATGTTTAGGAATGCAAGAGACACATGGAGGAGTATTTCTGAACAAAAAAATTTGAATAAGTTTGTCAACTTCTATAAAAAAGCTCACTGAAAATCTGGAGATCATGTTGAATCTAAAGATCAGTCTGGAGAGAATTGCCACAGTAACAAAATAGTGTCTTCTGATCCATGAAAATGGTATACTTTTATACAGGTCATCTTAATTTCTCTTAAGCTTTTATCTTGCACATATTTAAACACTTTGCTTCTAAAATTTGACATTTTATGGTATTCTTAACCTTCATTTTCAATTAAGAATTGTTAGTATATAGAAATATAACTGGTTTTTACATACTGACCTTGGCCTTTTGAAATTTGCTAAGCTTATTAGTTCTAATAACATTTTTGTGTATTCATTGGGAATTCCTTTGTAAGTGATAATGTCATTTGTGAATAAAAGACAGGTTAACTTCTTTTTAATTCTATCTGCCTTTTATTTCCTTTGCTGGCCATTTTGCACTAGGTAAGATCTCCAAATTAACACTGAAAAGAAATGGTAGGAATGAAGCCAGGCACAGTGGTGCACACCTATAATCCCAGTTACTCTGGAAGCTGAGGTGGAAGGATCACAAGTTCAAGGCCAGCTAGAGCATTTTGTTGAGACCCTATCTCAAAATAAAAATAAAAAGGTCTGGGGATGTAGCTTACTGATGGAGCAATCCTAGGTTCAATCCCCAGTATTGCAGGGTGAGGAGGAGGAGGGAGAAGTAGTGGGAGTGAGCATTCTTGTTTCGTTAACAAACTTAAAGGAAAAGCACTCAGGCAACTATGTTAAGTTTAATGTTAACTATAGGTTTTCACAGATACTCCCTTTCACATTGAGAGATTTCCCTACTATTCCAGATTTTCTGAGAGATTTTTATCATAAGTGACTGCTGAACTTTGTCAAATGCTTTTTCCAGATATGGGTTTTTAATTTGTTCTGTTGACGTAGTGAATTAACTGAATTGATTTCAAGTGTTGAACCAACTTGGCACCATTGTAATAAATTCTACTTGGTCATGACATATTCTTTACATATATTGCTAGATGGAATTTGTTAAAATTTTAAGGATTTTTATATCCATTTATATGTGGGACGTTGGTTTGTAGTGTTCTTCATATATTTTTATCAATCTTTGGTGTCAGGGTAATTAATGTAGGCTACATCAAGTGAGTTGAGAAATGTTCCTTTGCCTTTTAATTTTGGGGTAAAATTATTTTTATTTTTGTCTTTGAATTTCTGGTAAAATTCACAGTAAAGTCATATAGTCTTGGAGTTTACTGGGGAAGAAATTTTTAACTGTGAATTCATTTATTTAAATAGATACAAGGCTATCCTGGTTATCTATTTCATCTTGGGTGAGCTTTGATACTTGGCATATTTCAAAATATTTGTCCATTTCATCTAGGTAATCAAATTTATAAGCATAAATTATTTATATCTCCTTATTGTATTTTAATATCTTTAGGATTTATACAAAATTTCCTCTTTCATTCCTGATATTGGTAATTTGTGCATTTTTTTGTTCTTAATAAGTTTAACTACGGGCCTATCAATATTACTGACATTTTCAAAGAACCAGTTTTAAAGGAATAACCCCTAAAAAAAATGAAAGGAAAAGAAAAAAGAAAATGAAAGGAAATCTCAAGTATGACAAATGGAACAGAAATGCAGAACATTGTCAGATGCTGATGGCACAAGGCAGGCAGTGGCATCCAGAATGTGGCTGCTGTGGGTCCTGAGGACATGCTTGGTGCCCGACTGCATTTCTCCCAACTTATGAAAAAAAAAATCAATAAAAATTGCTGCCAGATTTTTGTTCCTGCTTAGATTATGCAAAGTTGCACACAAATGTTGTTCCTACCTTAACAGTGAGAATAAATAGGCTGGATAACCTCCAAAATCATAGTTTTTACAGCTCATCAGAGAACTGATACTGCAAAGGAAACCAATGAATCAAACTTGGAGGAACAGAAAGAGACCCTGTCTGAGGCACAGTATGTTAGGTCTGCCAAAGTCAGAGAGTAGAACAGAAAATCAAGAGCAACTTTCTATTAGTCTGAGTTCTCCAGAGATTAAGAACTAATAGGAGATACAGCTAGATGATAGATGGATGGATGGATGGATAGATAGATAGATAGATAGATAGATAGGGGCCTCAATAGAGACATAGAAAGATAGATGCTTATACACAGGAAGGGGTGTGTGTGTGTGTGTGTGTAGGATGGACGGGGACACACACACACACACACACACACGTTTAATAAAAGGAATTGGCTCATGTGGTTATAGGGGCTGAGAATTTCCAGGATCTGCAGTCACTATACTGGAGATCTAGGAGAGTTGATGTGCAAGTTTCAGTCCTAGCACCAGTCTGAAAGCAGTAGAAGAGGGATATCTCACCTCAGAGATGATTGGTTAGAGGGAGAGTTTTTTGTTCCTCAGTCTTTTATCTTATTCAGGCCCTCAATGGATTGAATGAGGCTGCCCACATTCAAGTGCTAATCTTATCTGTAAACACCTTCACAGACACATCCAGAAGTAATATTTAAAACAAATATCTGGGCACCCCATGGTCTAGCCAAGTTAATACATAAAATTAACCATTACAAACTCCAAAGGCACTCTGAGTCTTGGATTGGGTATAAGACAGTGGTCATCTGCACAGGGAAGGGTCAGAAGGTTTGAGAGACGACATCTCGAAGGCTCAGGTACTCGAGGCTGCTAACATCTGAGATCAGGGCAGGGGAGGAGAGAGAAGCCCCACAGGGAAGCCAGGCCCAGGCCATTCACTGGGTACGAGGCAGTGCCTGCCTGTGGCTGGAGGAGAGGCAGGAGAGCTGAGAGAGACCCTCCCCATGGGAATACTAGGCCTGCTGACAGTTGCAGGCAGAGAAGAATTAAGACAAACCTTACAGATAGTTAGATTCCAATATTGGCTAGAGGGAAGGATTTGATCCTGCCCACAAATTATTTGAAGTCTATGTTGAATAAAATCGAATAAAAATAACATCAAATCCCAGACTCACCTAGATTGGCTCAGACCTTCACACTGGTGATCTGAGAGAAGATATGTGAACTTTTGGAGGCATAGATACTATTTACTTTGATGCATGTTATTATTTCCCACCTCACATCTGTCATTCAAGAAAAATTTACAAGCATGTGAAAAAGCATGAAAGCTGATCCATCTTCAAGGGAGGAAATGGTCGAAAGACCCAGATGCAGAGTTGCCACAGACAACAAGCATGAATGAAGGGGATAAGGCAACAGTGAGAGGGAAAACACAAAAGTCCAAGTAGGGCTGGGGCTGCAGTTCAGTGGCAAAGCGCTTGCCTAACATGTATAAGGCACTGGGTTTGATCCTTAGCACCACATAAAAATAAATTTTAAAAAAGGCATGCTGTCCATCTACAACTACAAAAAATTAAAAATAAAAAAAGTCCAAGTAAAAGGGTCAGAAATAAAATATATGATAGATCGATCAATAGATAGAGATATAGTCTGTGTGAGTGTGTGTGTGTGTATGTGCAAAAAATGAAGAATTCTTTCAATGCATTTATCAGCAAATTGGAATAATTGGGGAAAGAAGAGGAGAACTTGAAGCCAGATCTGTAGATAATGTCCAAACTGAAGTACAAGGAGAGAAAAGGAGCAAGAAATAAAACAGAACTATTCTAGTTATTATTGCTGTCACAAATAAAAGCGCTGCAAACTTAGGATGTAGACCCATACATACAGAGTCAACTGATTTTTCACAAAGGTGACAAAACATTCTGTGGTGAAGGGAAGTCTTTTCAGGAAATCGTGCTGGAACAATTGAATATGCATAAGGTAAATTTAAAAACCTCAATCCCTACCTCATATAATTCACAAAAATTAATTGGAGATGACTCATAAACCTAAAAGTAAAAGCTAGAGCTATAAACCTTCATAAAGAGTATTTTCATGACCTTGAGTTGTTCAAAATTTCTTAGCCAATGCTTTCTAGAAAGCATTAACCATTCAATAAAAATTGATAAATTGGACTCAATGAAATTAAAAAAACTTTTGCTCTGCAAAATACATTAATAAAAAAGGGCAAGCCACATCTATCCACAAAATGTGTATCTGATAAGGGAGTTTTATCCAGAATACATAAATAACTCATACAAGTTAATAATAAAAAGGAACTTCTCAAGGGAAGATACGTTTACTATGAGTGTGCATATATATGTATGTGTGTGTATGTGTGTGTACATATATATCAAAGGACTGAGTTTCGGAATATATAAATAACTCCCACACATCAGTAGTAAACACAAACTATCTGATTAAAAATTGGACAAATGGGGGCTGGGATTGTAGCTCAGCGGTAGAGCGCTTGCCTCGCATGCGTGAGGCCCTGGGTTCGATCCTCAGCACCACGTACAAAGCAATAAAATAAAGACATTGTGTCCATCTACAACTAAAAAAATATTTAAAAAAAAATTGGACAAATGATTTGAACAAATGCTACATTTTTTTCCCACAAAAATGTGACCAATAAGCACAAAAAATTTCCTCAACAACATTAGTTATTATGGAAATGTAAATTTAAACCCAAATTAGAGCTTAAAATGAAGAAGACTGGGGGGACTGGGATTGTAGCTCAGCGGTAGAGCGCTTGCCTCGCATGCGTGAGGCCCTGGGTTCGATCCTCAGCACCACATACAAAGCAATAAAATAAAGACATTGTGTTCATCTACAACTAAAAAAAAAAAAAAAAAAACTTAAAAAAAAAAAAGAAGAAGACTGGGGCTGAAGTTGTGGCTCAATGGCAGAGCGCTTGCCTCACACATATGAGGCGCTGGGTTCGATCCTCAGCACCACATAAAAATAAATAAACAAAATAAAGACACTGTGTCCATGTATAACTAAAGAAAATTTTTTTTTGGAAAGTTAAAAACAAAAAAAGAAGACTGTGTGAAAGAATACAGACCAGCTAGGACTCTAATATGCTGTTGGTGGGGGCATAAAACAACTTCACCACTTTGCAAAAAGTTACAACAGTTGCTTATAAAATCAAACATCCCTATTCCTCAGCAAAACCATAGCAAGATTTAAGAAAAATGAAAACATGTATCCACAAAAAGTCTTATCCTAGGTACACTCAGAGTGTCTGTATGCATTACAGTTCCAAACTGAAAACATCCCAGGTGCCCATTAATAGAAGAATGGGTAAACACAGTGTTATGTTCATAAAGTGAAATGCTACTCTGCAATGAAAAGGAACGAGCTACTGACCCATGCAACATGTGGAAGGATCTTTAAAACGGGCTAAACAAAAGAAGCTGGACTCAAAAGAGCACACATATCATATGATCCCATGAAGTTCTGAACAGGCAAAACTGATCTATGGTGATGGGATTACAACAGTAGCTGCTGGAGTAAGGGGAGCTTGACTGCGGAATACGAGGAAACTTTCTAGGGTATAGAAATTTTCTATACCTTGATAGAACATGGGTTACTCAAGCATACACATTTTTCAAAACTAATCAATATTACAGTTTTGATAAACTGGACAACCTGAAAAAATCAAGGAACTCCAGTGGAATCCCTGACAAGGGACTAGCAGAGATACAACAGCTAAAGAAAAAAAAATTTATTCTAAAATTGAAGAAATATCTAAATCCTCAGATAAAAACTGTATTCTATGGACAAGCAAGATAATAAAAAAAATAGGTCCACATCTAGACCAGAGTAATGGATCTGAGAAGCATCAAGTATAAAGATGATCTCTTAAAAGTCATCAAGTAGAAAAGACAGCTCACCTGCAAAGGGAACAATAATTCCTGCCATTCAACAGTAGATGCCAAAAGACAGAGAAACATCTGTCACACCACAATGTTACATGCAGCTAAACTAGTATTTGAAAGTGGGGGCAGAATAAAGTTAATATATAGAATGTACCCTTCATAGATCTTCATTAAAGGAAATTCCTAAATATTGCACCAGCAAGAAGACATACAATTTAGAGTGCATTAGTTTTTGTTCTCTCAAGGAAACGTCGAACACAAATATCTGGCACAAAAATTGATAATTTGTTGGTGTATTTTAGTTCTTGACTCTTTAAAGTTGCCTTTGAGATTAAAAAAATAAAAAGGGTAAAAGTTACTTGGGTTAGTTTTTCCCTCTCTCCTTCAGTGTGGCTGTTATTCATCTGAAACACAGGTTTATTTGCTTTCATTTGTATTTCTTTTAAAATTTATTTGCTTATTTGTTTTGAATATGTGAAAACTTAACATGGCTCTCCAATTCAGAATTAGTCAAAAAGGTTTAGTCAAAGAAATGTCTCCCCGACCCATCCGCTCTACTCAAGTTCTCCGTCCTCTTTTCCCTGTAGGTAACTGACCTCATTGAGTACCAGTCTATCCATCCTGTGTTTCTTTTTCCACATATGAACAGATACAGATGCATTTTTTTATTTCTCCTTTGTTATACAAAAAGTAGTTTCATGGAGGTCACCTCAATCCATTATGTTTGTTTGAATGATTTGAGATCTCCCTCTTTTCTTTCTCAGATACTCGGACAGGTTGTTTATTTTGCAGATTTGCCTATCCAGACCTCGAGAGTATTCAAGTGCATTTACCAGTGGGAGTGTGGGTAGGGGTATCAGGACTCTACCCACTTAGTATACGGATATGCCCTTTTACTAGACTGGTAGGATGACACCTTCAAAGTGATGGGTAGTGGGCCTTGATTTAGATGATAGCTACTGTGGTGACCCTCCTTTAATACAAGCGATTCAAAACTACCTGATGTCTTTATTGCTCAAACCAGCCCCCATGACATGGTATTCCCTGCTATGGGTGGGCCTTTTATTCCATATGGTGAAAGAAAGATATTTTTGAGCACCAGGAATGGTGGCACATTTCTGGAGTCCCAGCTACTTTGGAGGTTGGGACAGGAGGATCACAAGTTCAAGGCCAGACTGGGCAACTTGGTGAGAACTTATTTTAAAATTAAAAAAAAAAAAAGAGAGAGAGATTTTTGAATGGAGATTCTATAATCCTCCATATAAGCTCCACTTCTCAGCCTTAAATTAGCCACAATTTTGGGAACCTCTCCCACCTTCTCATATCTTCATCTAAGCTTGAAAACTTAAAAAAAAAAAAAAAAAAAAAAGGCAAGAAAGACAATTTTCGTAGTTTGTTGGAGATCTCCCTCAACATGGGCTACAATCAATCAGTATTTGATGGCTGTGATTCTGCAATAAACCAGATAAGATCCTGGTCTCTTACTAGCCTTTTATTTTTGGTCACACATCCCTTGAGGAATTAAATATTCTCTAGACAATATAAAGTAAGGACTAGTCTCATCATGCTTTCTTTCTGAGGGTTCAGTTATCAAAAAATCACCCAACTAAATAAATGTGCATTTCTCTTTTAGAGGGTAGAAATGGAAGCTAAGTTGACCGAGCCACAGGAATGAAAGGGAACATACTGTTAAATTTTAACTAGTATGTAAAGAAGACTTATGCAATCAGGTCTCGGGGTCCTTCTTCCCAGAGAATTCTGTTGTATAGCAAATCTCTGTTGGGATGAAGCCTCATTGCCTTGGAGTCCTCCTTGCTGTTGTCCTCCTCTGTAAGCAGCATGGCTTTGCCTTTCAGAGGTAACTCGCTAGACTCCTACACTGTGCGGGCTTGTTTTCTTGTCTCTCGTTGAATGGAGTCATTGTATTGGGTTGGGGAACAAAATGTTAAAGCTTCAAGGCCAGCTCTTTTGGACACTTTTCAAGTTGCCCTGAAAAATAAGTGGATTTCAGTACAACAAGCTATCACTAGATATAGCGTCGTTTTGCTTTTCTGGATCTACTTTTATTAGGGGAGAATCCTGGATGATAAGCATATTCAGTGGCTATGAAGAATGATGACATGGAATCTTTTATAAAGGCCGTTATTTGTACCTTAACTAAGAGATCACATGATTTATATTTTTTCTGTTTTTGTGTATAGAT
Source organism: Geosciurus inauris (assembly GCA_004024805.1). NCBI lineage: Eukaryota > Metazoa > Chordata > Mammalia > Rodentia > Sciuridae > Geosciurus > Geosciurus inauris. Next base: position 66,138 of record PVHX01005254.1, on the reverse strand, counting down.
TTAACTATGGATCATTTGTTTTTCTCTTGTCCATAAAATGGAAAAGAGGGTAAAGTGGTTAAGAAAGAGATTTGGATCATGCATGAAATATGAAAGGAAAAAATAGCTATGTTTTAAAGAACACATACATGAATATATCTAATTCTTATTTTAGACTAATAGAGTGATTTTCCCTTAGATATTCTATTATAAACTACTTAGAAGAACACAACTGGTAAAGCCTATATAATACATGGAGTGAATAGTTCCAGGGTACATATATTGTTGGAATTTACCACCTAGTCAATTTTTATGTTTTTAAAAATTAATATTGCTTCCTTTAGAATGGTCTTATTTTTTTCTTTTTCTTCCTCTCTTTCTTCCCCTTTTCCTTATATGGTCTTTTTCTTTTCTAATTATCTCTCTGAGTCAGATCCCTCTCCTTATTTTCGTGAACAGCAAAGAAAGAAGGGATGTATAACAAAAGAACATATCAGAAGCAGGGAAAAATTCTACCAAAAACTCTTTACTGAATAAATGACCATAAAACAATAGTTCATAGACTAGAGCTTATATCATAGGCCTGAAGCTGTGTCTGTATATGATTACTGAAGAGTTGGTAGATTCCTCTTTGTTCAATGTGATTGTAAAATATCAAGTAAACTGTGAAATAGTGTCTGTTATTGAACTGATATGGGAGTCAGAATAGCTAGAATAATTGGTGACTTGTCTCTGTATTTTACGCATAAATCAGATGACTGTGATTTTAAGGTATTTGCTAGCTTTAGTAGTCTATAACTTGATAGTGGACTTTAATTAAGGGGAAAAAAAGAGGAAGGGAGAAAACCGATTACATCATGTCCAACTTGGTTAATGTTGACAGTGACAGTATTCTTGACAGTGAGAGGAAAGGAAGGAAAGCTATGGTTATTTAGCACCTGTGTTTGTATTTGTCCTGTGCACTGAGCAGTATTCCCTGTTTAAATGCTTTTAATCCTACACTCTAGCATTTTTTCTTCCCCCTGAGACAAGATCTTGCTATGTTGCATAGACTGACCCTGAACTCCTGGGCTCAAGAGAGCCTCCTGCCTTGGGAGCTGGAACTACAGGCATATGCCACCACACCAGACACACTCTAGCCAGGTTTATGGATATTTTATAGGGGGAAGAAATTGGGCCCCAGAAGAAAGAATAAATCATAAGAGGAAACAATAGGTTTAGAGTTTAGATTTGGTTAAAAATCTGAACTTCAGCCTCGTTTCAACCCTGCATTGCATAGCATGGCCTCTAAGCAATCTAGAAATTAGGAGCCAGTTTGAAGGGAGGTCAGCTTTAGTCATAGTGAATTTGAGAAGACAGGCCATTGGGAAAAGAGCCTGGAAGAGAGACGGGAGCAGGAGGTCCTCACCTACTGGCAGGTATACATATGGCCTTAGAGCCAGAACAGCACAACCATCCTGGGAGCTGCCTATAGCAGACCTTGGGATCTTGGTATATATGCTTGCATCTAGGCCTCCATACTTTCTTTTTTAATAAGGTCTGGGTAGGTTTCCCAGATTGGCCCTGAACTCCTAGGCTGGATGGATCCTCCCAGTTCAGGCTCCTGAGCAACTGGGATCACAGGTGCACACCTGCACCTGACTTCAAGCCACCATCTTGATTCTATAATGAACTAAACTCCTGGGTAAGATAACCCATTGTAAGACACACCAAAGGTTTTACCACATGTCTTCAAAATAAGTAAGTGCATAGTGCTTCAGTGGGACTAAGCATAATGCAAGTAAAGTAGAAAATAATGAAAAAAGAAGTGGAAAAAAAAACTCCCTCATGCATGGTTTTTCCTTACTATTTTTTGCTTCAGCACATACAGAAATCTGATTGACACTTATGCTTGAAGATAAGAATGAGAATATGGCTACGATCAACCAAATGATATCACATTGAAAATATTCAATACATGTGCATACTTTGGAGGTCTCTGTGGCAGGGTGGGCACAGGGGGAGGAGAGCTGCAGTTTTGTAGGCAGATGCATAAATGAATACTGGTTCCAATTCCATCACTAGAAATAACATGGCAAACTCATCTCTCTGTGAGTAAAAATAATTTTTTTTTTACCAAATGTTTCTGAGCTCTGCTTTTCCAGGAATGGACTATTACTGAAGCTAAAAGGGAAATCTAATTTCATTCAGAGCAACAGCCTTTGATAAATTATTTCTGGGGGCAAGAATATAAAGCTTTCTTAAAAGAACTAATGGTCTGGATTTTTCCTAAGCTGTCTTTGTTATTGTTTTCTTGTTGTGATCATTTTCCTAATAACAGTTTGTATTCAAGTAATCTCTTAGTGGCTGATTTATGGATGCATTTTGATCAATCTCATCAGTGAAATGCCCTGGAACAATGACAACAAAAAATTTAAAGGCATAAACACCATATGCTAAAGAGAAAAGCAGCCAAAAAACCCCCCATATCTCCATATTAACTTGATTTTAAAGGATAAACACTATAAAGGATGAAAATAAAATACTAGCAAGAATCTTGTAAACAAAGCCATTAATTGTATTGTGCAGTGATTACCTAAGTGCAGCTTGTCAGCAGAGACTATTTATGTGGAAAAAAGAAAAGTGAGAAAAAGTAGGAAGGAACTGGAGAGTGGAGGGGCATTGAGGATAGAGGGTTTCTGAATTATTTAATAGACCATGATGAAGGTTCTTTGTGTTGACTTCATATACTATCTGGCTACCTGGAGACCAATTTATTCTGTTGCACTTAGCTCCTACTGATATATTATTTTCATCTCAAAGAACAGACCACCAGTGGGCCTAAAACGTGGTAATGCATATAACAAAATTGCAGCCTTGGGCTGGGTTGCACTGTTCATTGCTTCTCAAATTCAACACAATCCTTCAGAATTATGACAGGTGTGATCCTTCCCCTGTGAACCATGGTAGGGGACAGGCCTTGATGAACATAATCCCATTCTTAGAGAGGAGGAAATGGAACATGTTGCATAGATACTAAAAACTCAGGATATAGAAAGCTGAACCTCAGGTCTGTATGCAGCTTTGGACAATTTCTTCATTCTTTTTTTTTTTTTTTAATATTTTTTAGTTGTCAATGGAGCTTTATTTTATTTATTTATATGCAGTGCTGAGAATCGAACCCAGTGCCTCACACATGCTAGACAAGCACTTTACCACTGAGCCATAACCTCAGCCCCATTCTCATTCATTTTGAGTATCATTTCACTTTTTTTTTAAGTGACCTGTTATTCCACTGCACTTGCACTTTTTATTCTATTTTTGGTACAAGAAAGTATTTTTTCCTCAAGTGGTTATTGTATAAATGCTATAACTGTATCATTTCATGGACCCAATCAAAAGACATCTTTATTTTTCATCTCTCACTGCTCCCCATGACATTTTATGTAATGGGGTTATCATTCTCTGCTGGTGGCCCCCCCATCCCATATGAGGATTGAACCCAGGGCTTCTTACATGTTGGGTAAACGCTTTACCACCAAGCTACATCTCCAGACCCCTATTTTATTTTGAGACAGTCTCCCCTAGGTTGCCCAGGTTGGATTTGAACTTGCAATCCTTCTGCCTCAGCCTCCCTAGTAGCTGGCATTATTGGCGAGTACAGGCCTGTGTCACTGCACCCTATCTCCCTACTCTTGCATGGAAATTTCATGGCTTCTCAGCTCACTTCTTAGTAACTGATAGTCTTTGGGTTATGTTAAAATGTGAACAGCCTGCCAGGTGCAGTGGACACACCTGTACTCCCAGCATCTTGGGAGGTTGAGGCAAGAGGATTGTGAGTTCAAAGCCAGCCTCAGCAACCTAGTGAGGCCCTAAGCAATTCAGTGAGACCCTGTCCCTAAATTATATATGTATATATACATGGCTAGAGATGTGGCTCAGTGGTTAAGTGCCCTTGGGTTCAATCTCCAGTATCAGAAAGGAAGGAAGGAAGGAAGGAAGGAAGGAAGGAAGGAAGGAAGGAAGGAAGGAAGGAAGGAAGGAAGGAAGGAAATAGCCTCAATTTTAAAATTAGACTATCAAGTTCAACCAAGGTATTAGGTATCTCAAACTCTATTGTTCAAAGAAAAACTTTAGCATGATTAAATTTAACAGTGTTAAATTAGGCAAAGAATGATTTGGAAATTGGGCAACCCTCAGAATCAGAAAATGTGCAGAGAGCTACAGTTGTTTATGTGCAGAAAACAGAAGTGAGGTTGCCTTGACTGGTTGCCTTATTTGGACATATTTTGATCAGTGGCTAAAACTCAGCTGCATTGATTGGCTCAGACACAACCAGATGTTTTTTATTTTTTTAAATAAAACAAACAAAACAACACACCTAAATGAGGCTTTCAGTGTGTTTTCCTTCTAAATTAGTTTGCACTTCCTTACTAGGGAGGTCAGAGTCATTCCTCAGATCAAATTTAAAGTAATTTAATTTTATAGGAAAATAACCCTTCATCTCTTACACACCCCTGACTCTTTTTGAGACCCCTCCCACCCTTGTTCAGGAATTCTCTGGATCAGGACAGATCCATCTTTTTCTAGGTGGTCACTTGTGATTACATCTTTCACTCCTGAGAATTTTGCTTTGTCCTCTGGATCTTCTGCTGAGATCCCCTTCCCCCTGTAGGTGGCCCTATTGGACAGCATCTGGGTTATAATTACCCAACTTGAAGTGTATCTTCTTTTGACTTTAATCCCTATCTGGCCACCTAGACACCAGCGATATGCAGGTTTAGCTCTCTAGGGAGACACAAGGCACCAATCCTTCCATGCCTAAGCTGGAGGAAACATGAAACTTTCTCACAAAGGTCCTCCCTGCTAGGTGGAGGGGAAGGGAGTAGCAGCACCAAAACTCTATCCCCTTTGGTAGCGTGGTGGTTCAAAAGAACGACTTGCTCCACAGAAATACCAACTTGCTTTACCAATCTTGCTTCCTCTCTCTGCCTTTTATAGCCTTTCTCCGGTAAGTAAGGGGGGCACAGAGTTATGAAATTAACTTTCAAACATTGTAAACTCTGCACAGGGTGATCTGACTGACCCTCATCTCATTACTTAATGGCACTTTGATCAAAATCAAGTAGGAAAAGTTCAGTTCACCACAATATAAGCTCAAACATATCAAAATATTTGATGGTAAATTTTTAACCTCATAATTATACTCTTCAACATTTCCTAACTTATTTTTAAAGTTTCAGAGACCCCCCCCCCCCGCACTGTGATAGCTTTTACCTTAACAGTAAGGAACCAATGGGGGGTTCTACCAACTACAAAGTGTTTCCATTTCAGTTATACATTTGGGGAACAGGGTAATGATCACTGGGGGATTTGTGGACCTAGTGCATCTACTATGAACTGGACTTAGTCTAGAATTCCAGGTCCCCAGATTTCATCATCATATTTACCCTACATCCAACAGGTCTCAAAGTACCATAGTTTTCCCCTTTCTGTAGTATGCAGAATTACCTGAGTAAGTTGCCAACGGTCTGTTTGGGAAAGGGCTGCAGGAGTCTTGATCTTTTTGGATGTTTTCTGTATTACTGTAGGGTCTTTCCTTGTAGGGAACTGACTCCTCCTTCAGAAATAATTTCTGGGCCCAAGAACTGACTTGGGTTTGATACTGGACAACAGGTGAATAACTAGGGCAAAGACATGGATGGCATAACCTGGTTATGGAAGTATTAGGCATGTTAGTAAGGGACTAATAGCCCAAAGGGGGTACACGTGCCTGTGGCCCAGGATCTATCATTCTAGTTAGATCCTTCAGAGATGGTACTAACATGTTGCTAGGATGGTTTTTTAATACATATATATGTGTGTGTGTGTGTGTGTGTGTGTGTGTGTATATTTTAGATGTTGATGGACCTTTATTTTATTCATTTATGTATATGTGGTGCTGAGAATAGAAGTCAGTGCCTCACGCATGCCAGGCAAGCACTCTACTGCTGAGCCACAACCCCAGCCTGAAAGGATGGTTTTTAAAAGTTTGGAGAAAACAAACTTGAAAAGCCAGAACTTGAAGTGAACTTGAAAAGCCAGAACAAAAGTGGCAATGGTGCAAAATGGAATCAAAAGACAAGTAGAATGAGACATGTTTTCCTAAAAATACTATTGTAAGACCAGAAAACCCACTGGGTGACTATTTCAGTCAGCTTTTGCGCTGCTGTGACTAAAGGACCTAACCAGCACAATTACAGAGGAAGAAGAGTTTATTTGAGGGCTCATGGTTTCAGAGGTCTTAGTCTACAGAAGGCCAGCTTCATTCCTCAGGGCTGGAGGTGAGGCTGAACATCATGGCGGAGTGTGTGGCTGAGGGAAGCAGCTCACATTGTGGTAATCAAGAAGCACAGAGAGAGACTCCTCTGGCCCATAAAAATATGTACCCCAAAGCCACACCCCCAAACACCCACCTTCTCGAGTCACACCCTGCCTTTTAGTTGCCACTCAGTTAATCCCAGCCAGGGGATTAATTCACTGATTGGGTTAAGACATTCACAACCCAATCATTTCTTCCCTGAACCTTCTGGCATTGTCTCACAGGTGAGCTATTGGGGGACACCTCACATCCAAACCGTAACAGTGACTATGTTCCACTATGGACACAAAAGAAGTTCTATTTATTAAGAGAACAAGGAATGTGCTGATGAGATGAGAAGCTCACTAGTGCCTCTTTCACAAAGTAGTTTTTTAATACTAATTTCCTCATTAAGTGAAAAAATGAGTTCTTTGAGGGTTATAAAAAAGTGAAAATGGAAAGGCATAAAATCAGGGAGAACACTATTGAGATTTCACCCTCCCCCCAGGGAAGGTCTTTAACATTTTAGTGGTCACCTTTCTTGCATTTCTGTGTATTTATGTGTTCCTGTGTATAAGATGACATTAACTGAATAATATATATCCCTTTGCACTAGGAAGATCTTTCTTTTAAAATCAGTCTTTTTTGCTCCCTCTACCTCTCACCTTCTGTTGCTGTTTCCCACTCCCCAAATCAATGTCAACATGTCCTTTACTTGCTCACAACTTTCTCCTGATTTCAACACAATAGTTTCTCCTTGTTATTTCATAGTCTGTCACATCTTGCTTCTCTCCCTTAATACAGCATGAAAATCCATACCCAAATTAATTATTATAAATCAAACTCATTCTATATTGTAATTGCAAAACATCCTACAATGTGGAGATACCACGAACAGTCATCAATTCTGTTATTGATAAGCATTCCCATAGGTTTCCAGTTATTGGCACTATGTATTATCAGGAGGCTGCCAGTGCCTCCCCAGGGGCTCCTTCCTGCCCAAGAGAATGTAAGCCACTGGAGAAAATAAGTCAGAAATAATTAGTGAAGAACAAAAGACACAGAGTCAGAAAAATAGTTTCAAAGCAGAGCCCCTGATAGATCCAGCCCACACAGGAGCTGGGGCTGGACAATTAGAAAATGGCTCCTGTTGTTTATTGAAGGGGGTCCATTAAAGGCAGAGATAAGGTTTCAGAGGTGGAGTCTTGCTTCATGATATCTTGCAGTCAGCAGATTGATTGGCATCTCCACCTTTGAGGTCACACCCACCTCTGAGAGGCTGTGTGGCTACAGCAGGTCACTCCATCTCCGGTGCTGTGTGGGACCAGGCAGAGCTTGAATAGGGCTCACAATATGTTTGGGTGGTCTTACCTCGTGGGATTGCCACAGGAAGTTCCCAAACACCAGACGTTCCTATTCACTAGGCTGCGATACTGATGTAGTCCACACATAGCCCACAGATGGCTCTTGACAGTGTATAATACTGCAATACATACCCTTGAACTCTTAGTGGCTGGAAGGTTTATGCTATGTTTGTATTAAGGACTGACACAAAATTTTTCAGTCTAGGGTTTCTGTGAGCCACATTTTTCCCTCCTTGATAATCAAGTCTCTTTAGGGCGATTTTCTCTTTCTAGTATTTAGAATCCTTAAATCAAGTTTCCCAAAATAAAGCCATCTTCCTTCCTGATGTCAATGATGTTACTTTCCTAATTCCTAATTACCTACAAGATGAGGTCCAAATTTCTCAGCATGCATCCAGAAACTTCTTAGGGAGAGGACTAAAATAACTTCTCAAACTCACTTCTGTTTAGCTACCATTCTTCTCTTTCCCTCCTCACCTGTCATGTTGGCAGCAGTTAACAGGTTGCCACCTCCCCAGTGGTGCCCTTGGTCTCCTGCCATTGTGACCATATGCTCTCTTACACATTTTCACTCACCCCACCATCTTTTTTTGTGAATAATGACAAACAGATATTATCATAACCTTTTCTGTACTTTCACAGCTCTTGGTATTTCTCTTTTTTGGACAAAATTTATTATTTGAAATATTTTTAGATTTTCAGAAAATTGGCAAAGATAATATAGTGTACCTCCCTCCACCAGTTTCCCCTAATGTTGACCCCTTACCTTATGGTGATATATTTGTCAAAACAAGAAACCAATGTTCGTACATTACTATTAACTAAACTCAGATCTTATTTGGATTTCATCAGCTTTTCCACATGTTGTGGTTTGGATGTGAGGTGTCCCCAAAAAGCTCATGAGTGAGACAATGCAAGAACATTCTGAGGTGAAATGATTGGGTTATGAGAACATTAACCCAATCCATGAATGAATCCCCTGATGAATGGAAACTGAAGGCAGGTAGGGTGTCGCTAATGGAGGTGGGTCACTGAGGGTATGGCTTTGGGGTATATATTTTGTATCAGGTGAGTGGACTCTCTCTCTGTCTCTCTGTCTCTCTGTCTCTCTCTCTCTCTTTCTCTCTGCTTTCTGATCCTCATGTGCCCTGCTTCCCCCTGCCATATTCTTCCACCAAGCTGTTCTGACTCACCTCAAGCCCTGAGGAATGGAGCTGGCTGTCTATGGACTGAGCCCTCTGAAACCGGGAACTCCCAAATTAACTTTTCCTCCTTAAAATTGTTCATGTCAGGTATTTGAGTCATGCAGCAAAAAGGCTGACTAAAGCACCATGTGTGTCCTTTTCCTGTTTCAGGCTCTAATCCAGGATGCCATGTCACCATGCTATTGCTGTCCAGTGCCTTGAGTGTCACCATTTCATTGTTTTGTCCAGCTTTTTAGTTCTTTCAGGTGGGAGGGTATACTGGCCCTTATTTTTCCACCTTAATTGGAAGCAAAGCCTAAAATTGGTTTGAAATAAAACAAGGGGGAAAAGTTTTCTTCTGATTTGAAAACTATTTATCCCCATATTTCAAGGGCAATATTTATCCAAAAGTAAAAGAAAAATCTTGTTCAGCTAAAAATAAAGGGGGGGGGGAGATTTCCCCCTCTGGCAAATATCACCAATATAGCTTAATTTTAAATAACTAAGTTTAATTAATTTTAAATTTTTATTTATTTATTTTGCAGCCCTAAGGATTGAATCCAGGAGTGTTCTACCACTGAGTTGTATCTTCAGCCCATTTTTACTTTTTTTCCCACATTTTTAAATTGGTGCATTATATTTGTATGTAATGATGGGATTTGTTGTTATATATTTGTACATGTACACAATATGACAGTATAGTTTAGCCTATATCACCCCTGAGCACTTTTCCCCTCTCTCCCTACTTTTCTCTTTCCTCTACTGATCTTCCTTCTATTTTCTTGAGAGCTGTCCCCACCTTTATTTTTCTTTTTTCTCTCTAGCTTCTGTATGTGAGAGAAAACATAGTGACTTATTTCTCTTAACATGATGGTTCTAGTTCCATCAGTTTTCCTGCAAATGCCATAATTTCATTTTTCTTTATAGCTGAAACTAACTCCATTATGTATATATAACACATTTTCTTTATCCATTCACCCATTGATGGATCCCTAAGTTGGTTTCATAGTTTGGCTATTGTGATTTGTGCTATTAAAAAATATGTATGTATGTATCACTGTAATACGATGACTTTAATTCTTCAGGATAAATATCAAAGAGTGGTATATCTGGGTCACATGGTGGTTCCATGCCCAGTCTTTTGAGAAACCCGTCATACTGATTTCCGTAACAGTTGTACTAATTTACAATCCCACCAACAATGTAAAAGCGTTCCTTTTTCTCCATATCCTCTTCAGCATTTATTATTATTTGTATTCTCTCTGTCATTCTGACTGCTGTGAGATTAAATCTCAGTGTAGCTCTGATTTTCATCTCACTAAATGCTAATGATGTCAAACCTTTTTCCTTATATATGCTGGCCATTTGTATTTTCTTCGAGAAGTGTCTGTTTAATTCATTTGACCACTTATTAATTAGGTTATTTGGGGGTTTTGGTGTAAAGTTTTTTGAGTTCTTTATATATTCTAGATATTAATCTTCTGTTAGAAGAGTAGCTAGTAAAGATTTTCTCCGATTCTGTAGGTTCTTTCTTCACATTCCTAATTGTTTCCTATGCTATACAGAAGCTATTCAATTTGACACCATTCAATTTATTATCTTTTGGCATTATTTCCTGAGCTTTAGGGGTCCTACTGAGAAAGTCACCACCTGTGCCTAAAAGTTTCCGTGTTGACCTCACATTTTCTTCTAGGAGTTACTGGGTTTCTTGTTGAATTCCTAGGTCTTTGATCCATTTTGAGTTGATTTCTATGCAGGGTGAGAGATACGGGTCTAGTTTCATTCTTTTACATATGGATAACCAGTTTTCCCAGCTCCATTTGTTAAAATGATTGTCTTTTGTCTAATGTATGTTTTGGCACCTTTGTCAAGGATCAGATGACTGTAGATGTGTGGGTTTGTCTCTCTGTCTTCTATTCTGTACTATTGGTCTATGTGTCTGTTTTTATGCCTGTATCATACAGTTTTGGATACTATAGCTCTGTAGGATAATTTAAAGTCAGGTATTGTGATGCCTCCAGCATTGCTTTTTTTGGCTTAAAATTGCTTTGGTTATTCTGGGTCTTTGATTCTTTTAAGTGAATTTTAGGACTATTTTTTCTAGTTCTCTGAAGAATGTCATTGGTATTTTGATAGAGGTTGCATTGAATCTGTGTATTGCTGTTGATAGTATGGCCATTTAAAAATATTAATTCTGTTTATCCATGAACATGAGCGGTCTTTCCATCTTCTGAGGTCTTTAATTTCTTGCCTTAGTGTTTTATAGCTTTCATTACAGAGGTCTTTCACTTCCTTGGTTCGATTTATTCCTAGTTTTGTTTTGTTTTGTTTTTTGAGGCTATCATGAATGGAATTGTTTTTCTGATTTCTTTCTCAGCAGATTCATTGTTGATATATAGAAAAGCTATTGATTTTTGTATTATGATTTTGTAAACTTCTACTCCATTTTTTAAAATTTTATTTTGAGAAAGAGTTTCACTAATTTGCTAAGGCGAGCCTCAAACTTGTGATCCTCTTGCTTCAGCCTGTGGAGTAGCTGAGGTTACAGATATGCACCGTTGTACCTGATAGCTTAATTTTAAATTAAATAGCGTAGATTTTGTGAGGTTATGCTGAGGTATACTGCAAACCTGATGCCATTGCTGTGAACGCCTTTCACACAGACCTGCAATCCCTCACCTCACTGCTGTCTTTGCCTATATATTTTTTACCTGCAAAATTTGAAAGGGTGCTGCAGACATAAGAAAATTTGCTAAGAAATTCTTCCCTTTCTGAGTAAACAGTATGTGAAAAGAAACTAAATGCATGTTGAGTCATGCTAATCTATTGCCTGGGTTATGCAAGAATCACTAAGAATCCCTCATGGCCCTAGCAAGAGTTGTCAAAAAGAAAGATAAAAAAGCAAAAGTGAGAAAACAAATTAAACCAAGTGTCAGTGTATAAAACTGACATTGATCCATATGCTCATATCATAAAACATGTCAAGTTCATACCCATTCAAGATAAAAACTTATCAGAGTAGTAGTTTATTCAAGTGGACAGAAGGCATCTACCAAAAATCTACAAGCATTCTAATGGTAAAAGATTAGACAGTGTTTCTTAAAAATTATGATTCATGTATTTATTTCTCTACTTTTATTTGGCATTAAACTGGAGTCATAGGCAACAGGATAAAAGAAGGAAGCAAAAATAGAGACTGTATAAGCAGTGAAACAGAAGAAGCAAAACTTACTATGTGCAGTCTTTTTTTTTTTTTTTTTTGGTACTGGAGACTGAACTCAGGGGCACTCGACCACTGAGCCACATCCCCAGCCCTATTTTGTGTTTTATGTAGAGAGAGGGTCTCACTGAGTTGCTTAGCGCCTCGCCCTTGCTGAGGCTGGCTTTGAACTCGCGATTCTCCTGTCTCAGCCTCCCTAAGTGCTGGGATTACAGGCGTGAGCCACCGCGCCCGGCTGTAATATGTGCAGTCTTAATGATTGCTTGCAAAGAGAAAACTTCTCAAAATATCTACATTAAAATTATCAAAATTGCCAAGAGAAGTGAATAGAAAATCAATATCTGAAAATCAACTTAATTTCTATATCTTGATGATAAAGAGCTAAGAGATGGAATATTAAGTTGCTATTTACAAAAGAAAAGGCAGCACTGTTAAAACACACGTAATTTTAAAATATGCGAAGTTTTTATGGATAAAACTATGAAGCTTTTTTGAAGGCCATTAAAAAAGGCCTAAACAGGTAGGCAAACCTATTTTGTGTACTGATGAGAAGACACAATATTGAGAATATCAGTTCTTTTCAAATTATTAATCTATAAATTTAGTGTAATTATAATGAAAATCTAACATTTTTTCATGGAACATGATAGGCTGATTTTTAAAATTTACATGGGAAAGCAAAAGATCAAACCAAGAGGCTCTTTAAAAGAACCAGGGCAGAGGGACCCTCTCCCACTCCACATATGAGGACATAGTGAAAAGGTGCTATCTCCAGAAACCATCCTTCCTCAGATGCCAAATCTAATCTGCTAGTGCCTTACCTTGGACTTCCTAGCCTCTGGAACAGTAAGAATGAAGTTTCTGTTGTTTATAAGGCGAGGAACAGTGCCCTCACATGCTGGAGGGGGATGGGGTTTCTCTCTCTCTCTCTCTCAGGTTTCTTTTATATAGGTATTAATCCCATTCATAAGAGCTGTGCCACATGCCCTCCTCATCTCCTAATACCTACCTCATCACCTTTGGGGTTAGTATTTCTACATGTGAATTTAACTTGGTCTTCTGGATTCCTTCTGTTATGCAACTGCACACACTGTGGCTCTCTGCTCCAGCCCCAGGATGAAAGGAAGCACAGGTGCTTAAAGACACAGTGCTCTTAACTCCCACCCTCATTCCTGTTGGCTGGAGCTCAAGCAGGAGTTCTCCAACACAACCACATGGATGGCTAGGAAATGCAGTTTTCTAGGAAAAGGAGCTGGTGTGATGAACCAGGGTTTTCTCTGCCAGATGGCATGGAAACTTAATACATGACCAAATTGATAGAGCAGGTCTCTGGGGAAAGTATCCATAATTAATACATGATGCTAATAAGAAAAACTGAAAATCAGCTCCTTCTTTACACTGTGCACAAATAAGTTTCAGTGGTTTAAAACCTGAAGTAAGAAGAACAAAAAGAGATAAATGAGAGTATCATTATATCCCAGGGATTTAGAAGGAGTTCTTAAATAACACAAACCTAGAAGGAAATAATGGATGGAAGGTGCAAACGTAGAAGTCCATGATAGATACATAGACATCGTAAAGAAAGAGAGGCTGGGATGTTGCTCAATTGTAGAGTACTTGTCCAGGATGCATGAGGTTCATTCCCTAGCACTGGGAATGGGGTTGGGTGGAGAAAAAGACAAATTACAAACTGGTAAAAGATATTTCCATTATGTGCATCTGACAAGGAAATATTATCTAGTGTATAGAAAGAAGTTATACTAGTCAATTATTACAAGAATACAAGCAAATTGATAGAAAAAACTAAGCAGATGACCTGAACAAGCATAACACATAAGCCAAGAATTGAAGAGAAGTAACTGCTTCATTAGAAAGTCAGAAAAATAAAATTAAAAGTCACAGGAAGCTATGCACAGTGGCACACGCCTCTAATCCCAGTGGCTCATGAGGCTGAGGCAGGAGGATCACAAGTTCAAAGCTAGCCTCAGCAACTTAGGGAAGCCTTAAGTAATTTAGTGCGACCCTGTCTCAAAATTAAAAATAAAGTGGGGTGGGGATGTGGCTCACTGGTTAAGCACACTCTGTTCAATCCCTGGTATCAAAAAAGAAAGAAAAAAAAGTCATGGGAAGATTTTGTCCCCCAACCATTTAATTAGAAAAGTTAATTAATTGACAACACCAGGTGTGGTCAAGGAGAAGGAGCAACAAGAAATCTTTTCCACCACCGCTGAAGATTTCAATTGATACAGACAGTTGAAGGACTTATTTGACACTACCCTGTGAAATTAGTGTTGTGTATGCCCCATGAAATAGCAATTCCACTTGTAGGGAAATCTTGCAGCATGTGGATCACATATGGCTAGATACAACAACAAAGAGGACAATTGTGAAAATACAGTGTTAGTGAAAAAACAAGATTCAGAATAATTCATAAAGTATACCATTTTTGTAAAGTTAAATCAAGTAAACCTAAGTGTATTGTCTAAGCATCAACATATACAAGAATCCATACATGTGTTTAAGCATCCATACTGTGTTGCCAGGCACAGTGGCACATGCCTATAATCCCAGACACTTTGGAGGCTGAGGCAGGAGGACTGAGACTTCAAAGCCAGCCTCAGAAACTTACTAAGGTCCTAAGTAACTTAGTGAGATCTTGTCTTTAAAAAATATGTTAAATAGGCTGGGGATGTGGTTCAGTGGTTAAGCACCCTAAGTTCAATCCCTGATTTAAAAAAAAAAGGAAGGAAGTGAAGGGAAGGGAAGGAAAGGGAAGAGAGGAAGAAAGAAAAGAAAAGAAGTTTTAAAAAAGAATCTATACTGTGAAGAAAAGCAAAGGAAAAAGTGAAAGTGAAAATTCAAGATGGCAGACACTTTTAGGGATATGGGAGGGGAGTTGAGGAGGAAAGAGCACACAGGGAGCCTCAAGGGTGCCAGTAAAGTTGGATTTCTTTTTTCTTTTTCTTTTCTTTTCTTTTTTCTTTTTTTTTTTTTGGTACCAGAGATTGAACTCAGGGGCACTCCTGAGCCACATCCCCAGCCCTATGTTGTATTTTGTTTAGAGACAGGGTCTCACTGAGTTGCTTAGTGCCTCACCATTGCTGAGGCTGGCTTCGAACTCACAGTCCTCCTGCCTCAGCCTCCCAAGCTGCTGGGATTACAGGCATGTGCCACTGTACTGGGCTAAAGTTGGATTTCTTAAGCAGTGATGGGTTCATAAACATTTGTTCTAAAATATAATAAGCTAGTGTTAGCATAAATATTCTCCTACATATTGAATAATTTGTTATTGACATAATAATTATACATATTTATGAGGTACAGTGTGGTACTTTGATAACATATATGTCAAATAATAATCAGGCTATTTAGTATATTCATCTTTTCATACATTAACCATTTCTTTGTGATGAGAACATCAAAATCCTCTCTCTCTCTGCTATTTTAAAAACATTCAACACCACATAGTTTACCATAGTCACCCTACTGCAACAGAATTTATTTTCTTTTTCTGTCTGTAATTGTACCTGTTGACCAGTATCTTCCCATCTCTTTCTCTTCCCACCCCTTCCTGCCTACTGATAACCACTCTTCTGCTCTCTTCTGAGATCAGCTTCTTCAGATTCCACAGATGGGAAAGATCATGCAATTCTTATCTGTCTCTGCCTGGCTTATTTTATTTCATAATGTCCTCAGGTTCTTCCATGTTGCCACCAATGACAGGATTTCATTCCTTGTAGGGCTGAATATTCCACTGTGTGTATGAACCACATTTTCTTTATCCATTCATCCATTTAGGGACACTTAGATGGGTTCCATGGCTATTGTGAACAGTGCTGCAATAAACCTGCAATAGAACAGTGCAGGTATCTCTTCCACATACCAATTTCATTTGTATTGGTTCTGTGCCCAATAATAGGATTGCTGGATCTTGTGGTAGTTCTATTTTTAATTTAGTTTTTTGAGGAGCCACCATACTATTTTCCATAATGGCTTTACTAATCCACATTCCTACTGATACCATATGAGAGTTCATCTTTCTCCACTTCCATGCAACAATAAAAACTAATTTGTTATGTTTTTCTTTTTGATAGACACAGAAAGAAGAAAGAAAGTACTCTGCAAACTGAACCCCACTCAAGAGAGCTGCTGATTTTGCAATTGCTTGGGAATAGAAAGAATGAGAACATATTCTCTTTTTATACCTAAATCTTCTGTCCTTCTAACATTTTAAATTTTGTTTCCTTTTTACAGTTACCTAGAAGCTCCTCTAGGATGAATATTTCATTTCCAACTTTTATTTGACATCAAAATCTTGTTTTGTTTTTTGTCCCAGTGGCCAGGTGTTATCTGCTCTTCCTAGAACCTCTAGACAAGTTCAAGTTCTGCAGAATCTTACTACAACCTACGAGGTAACTTCTCCCTAATTTATATTGGTAACTTTTATATGCCCTTGTATGCCATATTCCTTCCTACATTCTGTCTCACTTTTTTGCATCTGGTGTGAACTCCTATCTCGTAGGCTTCACCCATCCCATGAATACATGACTTTGTTGGTTTCCAAAAACTGAACCTTCCATTTTGTGCTCCTGACTTTTCAGCCAATTTCATGTTAGTACTCTGTGGTTGAAAGTGTGTCCTTACAAAGGCGCTATAGTAACAAACGTTCAATAGAATTTTGCTTATAAATCAGTGGTTCTTAACCAAGGAATAAACATGAAAGACACAAGGGAACATGTATTAAAATTGTCATGCCCAGTACCCATCTCCCAGAATATCTAAGGTTTTGAAAATTGACAGGAGTCAGAAAATATCACAATAAAAAAACTGATGGCTCCTTTATGTTAGTGTTCTCTGAGAAATAGAACAGATTCAAAGTGTGAGCCATAAGGGAAATGTTTGCTAAAGATAAAGAAGAGGGAGCTGGGATGGCAGGGAGCACTTGCAGACCTGCTGTCTTCTGAGGCTTCTGCAAGAAGGAGGATCTCAGACCCCAGGGCAGTTCCAAGGAGGGATGGGTGAGGGGGCAGTGGTGAGTCCTTTAGCCAAATCGCCTGTTGTAAGAGTCCTGTATCTGGGAGGAATGGGCTTGGGTGAACACACCCATAGTGCTCAATCAGGCCTGGCTGCAGCCCTGAGCAGTGGCCTCAGACTATGGGAATCATCAGGGATGGCCACTGGGAACACCAGTTACCTGTGCTCCTTGCAGCAGAAGAGCTGAATGGCACATATTCATAGCCACCACACCAGGTTAAAGAAGAATTACTACTAAAGAAAGCATCAGAGATTTTAGAACTTTATTTCTTGTTCTGCTACTTGGTGGATGATTTTAGAGAAATTAGCTACGAGCCTTAATTCTGTCTGAACAATGAAAAACAACGTACGCCTATTTTATATCGAAGTAGTAGTATAATGATCAAAGGAAATGAGTTTGAAAGTGCTTTGGAAAAGTACCATTTTAAAAAGTAAATAGCTGGGCATGGTGGTGCATGCCTGTAATCCCAGAGACTCAGGAGGCTGAGACAGGAGAATCTCAGGTTCAAAAGCAGCCTCAGCAAGTTAGCGAGGCTCTAAGCAATTTAGTGAGACCCTGTCTCAAATGCAAAAATAAAAAAAGGACTGGGGATATGGCTCAGTGGTTAAGTGCCCCTGGATAAAATCCCCAGAACCAGGGGAAAACAAATAGATTGAGAGTAAATATTATTGGAAAGCATTGTCCAAAGACCTTAATTAGATTAAAGGAATGCTGACATGATAATACTATCAAGTATATGAGATTTTTATTAGATAAAACTAACGTTTAGTCAACTTTCCTTCAAGACAAAATTTTCATTTTTCCTTTGAACGTTTGGCAGACACATCTGGTTTTATACTTGAGTTGAAAGTATGTCCATGCTTTTGTTTGTTGTCTCACTGAATATTTATTAAGTATCTGATAAGTTTTAGGCTCTCCTTAGCAACTAGAATTAATGAGAAGAATAAAAAGAACTCCCTGCAAAATAGACATTTACATTACCCTGTGTATAGTCAGGGCTGCATGGCCAAGAAGTGTCCTTTCCATGTCCCTTTTATAGACAACTTTTATGACTCTCACTATAGATGAGAATGATGTGAACAATTCTTTTACTTTATCATCCTACCCCTCTCTCCAAAACTGTAGATTGTTCTCTGGCAGCCAGTAACAGCTGAATTCATTGCAAAGAAGAAAGAAATTCATTTTTTTGTGAATGCCTCTGATGTAAGCAATGTGAAAGCCCATTTAAATGCGAGCAGAATTCCATTCAGGTAGGCCTCGTTTGATACATGTTAAATAGCAGTTATAAGCACCCATGATGCATTTGACCCAGAGGTGGAATAACAGCTTCTTGGAAAAATAAAGTACATTAAACATGGCAGTGTGGGAAGCTCTGAAATGGACTGGTGGGAAAGCCCAAGGCCTGGTTTTGTGACAAGCTGTTCACCCTCTCATAAGTCCAGTCCTTTATCTGAAATGAAGGTTTGACTCAATGACCTGTAGAGCCTTCTTATCATTTCTCTTTCTGTGATTGCTCTGTGCCCAGACCTGGGGAGTAAAGTAGTCATTTACCATGATATGCTAGGCTTTGTGATATCTCTTGGAAAAGCTGCTGTTGAGGAGGATTTAGCTTTTACAAATTCTTCCTTTACAATGTCAGTAGACCTTTCTGAATATCTGGCCCTGAACTAGAAAGTGTACCAGATCCCCTGACTCTGACGAAAACCTGGGTTGGAGTCTGGCACTGCCATTTATCCTCCTGTGTGGTCTTGTAGGAATTATTAACCTCTCTGTGCCTTGTCTAATTTTGCAAATTAGATTTAAAAAATAGCACCTATTATATAGATTAATTGACTTAAAAATTTTTTTTAAGTATATCAGGTGTTATTTCTGTTCAGAGTCTGTTCCCAGTTCCTTTGCTTCTCCTGTCCAACATCTCCCCTCTGTATCAACTGCCCATCTGCCAGTAAGTATCCTCCCAGTGTGCCTTCCTTGAGACTATGGTCTCTTCTGGGTATCAGTGGACAGGCTCTGGATAATATGCTATAAAAATGATTACTAATATATCACAGATGTTTGCTGCCTTCCAGGAACTGTGCAGAGCTGATCTAGACATTGTATCATTTCTTTTTTCTTCTTTTTCTTTTTTCTTTTTATTTAATTCTTAAATAAGAATTATTTACTCTGTTAGGTAAATATTGACTCCAATATGCAGATTTTTAAAAAATCTTATGAATAAAGGAATTTCTCAAAGTCAACCAGCTGAAAAATGGCAGAGCTAGAAGTCAAACTGAAACTTTTCTGATGTCAAAGGCTTAGCTTTTTTCTATTGACTTAAATAAAAGTAGAGAAACCTTTATTAAAGTGATAGCTAATTTCAAATTGTCCATCCACATGAAGAATGCCTTAATTCATTTCAAGTGTTTGCCTAGGTAACAGATGAAGCAAGATCCTTTTATGTATCTTTTCTTTTCCTGTACTTCTATTTCTCAAGACATTTGGTCATTGGCAACAAAACATCTGGCCCACATCAACGAAAAACAGGAAGAAAAGATTTTCTGCTTCTCCTTTATGCTTAACTGAAAATAGGATGGGATATTACAATTACATGTTCACATAAAAGACACCGACAAATTGCAATCAAAAAATGTAGAGCCGGGCTGGGCGTGGTGGTGCACGTCTGTAATTCCAGCAGCTTGGGAGGCTGAGGCAGGAGCATTGCAAGTTCAAAGCTAGCCTCAGCAACTAGCGAGGTCCTAAGCAACTCAGCGAGACCATGCCTCTAAATAAAATATTAAAAAGGACTGGGGATGTAGCTCAGTGGTTAAGTGCCCTTAGGTTCAATCCTGGGTACAAAAAGAAAAAGAAATGTAGATTTTGGTGGGAAACAGTCAGGTTTTGGAGGTCCTGAAATCATGCATCATAGAAGCTTCTTTCTCTTTGGCACTCATGCAGGTTCTACTGAAAGGGTCTGTGAATTCAGCTTATCGTAATGGGAGATAGTGGCGTTTTACCCTGATGAACTGTTCATTAGACTCCTTAGCCATCTTTCCGTGCTCACCTACTGTGCTTGCAGTGGGCTTTGCGGGATGGTCTGTACCCTGCTTGTCAACCAGCTCACCATGTGTTTCTTCACCTAGTGTCTTGATGGCAGATGTGGAAGATCTTATTCGACAGCAGACTTCCAATGACACAGTCAGCCCCCGGGCCTCCTCCTCTTACTATGAACAATATCACTCACTCAATGAAGTAAGTCATCACAGTGCTCACTCTTCAACGATCCTACATTCTTTTAACCTGCATTGCCAGCAACTATCAACAAATCAGAATTGGTGGAGGATTAAAAGAAAAAAAAATACACTTAAGGTTCATTATATGATGGTAACTCATTCTTTTGAGATATCTTCCAGGAAAGATTGCATCATGTGTGGTAAACTGCCTCTCAGTAATATGTTTATCCACAGTTAAAAGTATTTTTAGCTCCTAGAAGTACCACTGCATGCTAAAGAACAATGAAAAATAAAGCATAGAAGCTTTTGATTGACACAGCCGCAAAAAAATCACGAGACCCATTACTCATGTCTCTTTGGACTGTGACCCTAATTTTACTCTTCCTGAACAACTGCAATTACTTCACTGAATTAAAGCAATATATTCACTTATAGTTAATACAATATAAATAAATGCATTTTATTCCCCTGAGGAGAAAACTATTTAAACTAATAACAGTAATAATCATAATCATACAATTCCTGTGTTTTAACCTTTAAGAAACTGGATTTCTGTTCTATTAGTAGTGCTAGGCTCCAGTCTTTCTAGAGGGAATCTGAAAATGTTGCCCATGTTTAGTTGCCCTCAGTTGCTTTCACATAGTGCTCTAAGAGTCATTTATTCATATTTTTTAAAAGGTAAATACCTCAGAGAATTTTCTCTTTTATACACTATAATAAAACCCCTTGAGTACTCTTGGTCTTTCTTAGGAGCATGCTGCTATATTGCCTAATATAGGTTTTATTTTTTTTTAAATCATTTTTGACTAGGTGCCTAGAAACTTTTAGGAATTACATTCATGTTTTTAAGACATCTAACAGTTGGGCAATAAAAAAACAACTTTATATTTAATCTCTAGGTACATCTGCTGTTTTCCAGTTAGTTAAACCAGAACTCAGTCTGCTTCTAGAATCCATGCGCCTGGCTGATGGACGGGGATCTCAGAATCGCATCTGCTCCTTTACCTCTCAGACTCTGCTCTGTTCCACATAGGCCACTTCCCTCCAGCCTCTGTCATCAGCAGTGCATAACAAACTTGATACAGAGAGGCTGGGAAGACATGGTTTTCAAAATGCCGAAAGTGAAAGTGTCACTGCTCTGTTGAGTGTCATGGGAAAAGGGGATACCTTTGAACAGAAGCATTATCAGATGCTTCCAAAAGTATAATTTTAATTATTTTGTTCAAAAAAAGTATGTTTTCTTGCCCTATCCTGAGGAAAGAGTTGGAATGACATGAAAAGGAATAAGTACATGACTGTGTTGATGTGCTAGGGATTCCATGACAGGATACACAGACAGTGTGGTTTGAACAATGGAAATGTATTTGCTCACAGATCAGGAGGCTGGAAGTCCCAGATCAGGATGCTGGCAGTCTTGGTTTCTTCGGAGGCCTCTCTCCTTGTGCACAGATGGCTGACTGTTTCTCTGTATCTGCGTCCCTGGTGACTCTGTCCTTATCTCCTCTTCTTCTAAGAACAGCAGTCAGATTAGATTAGAGCCCATCCTACGATGGTCCTCATTTTAACTTATTCCCTATTTCCAAATTCAGTCACCTTCTAAGGTACCAAGGTTAGGGCTTTAACATATGCATTTGGAGGGCACAATGCAATCCATCACCGTGACATTGCAGACAATATTTGAGATTTCTCTCTTGCCATCACATACTTCTAATCCTTTCATAGAAACCATGGTGATCTTGCTTTTAGGTAATTCCTCTGAGGTAATCCCTCCTCATTCCACAGTGATCTTTTCATTGGCCCTCCTTACAAGATGACCTAATGGGTGGGAAGCTTTCTTTTGTCACACCAAAAAATGTTAAGTAATTCACTGAAGTGAGGAACATCAATATTTTATTTTATTTTATTTTTTGGCACTGGAGATTGAACTCAGGGGCACTCAACCACTGAGCCACATCCCCAGCCCTATTTTGTGTTTTATGTAGAGACAGGGTCTCACTGAGTTGCTTAGCACCTCACTGTTGCTGAGGCTGGCTTTGAACTCGTGATTCTCCTGTCTCAGCCTCCGTAAGTGCTGGAATTACAGGCTTGCGCCACCGCGCCCGGCTGGAACATCAATACTGAATAGCCAGAAGATACTTCTTAAAGCAAATGAGAAGAGCAAAGAGTTCATCAGAGAATGTTTCCTTCATTATCCCAGGTTAGAATGTGAAATGAGTTACATTTGCCAGTAAAGCTGACTTTATAAAACACAGCCTCCCTTATTGGAAGAATTCCACTGAACTCTCAGTGCTATAGTATAAGTTAATATCAGCTAGTAGTCCTTTCAGGTGCATTCATACCTAGAAGAGTAATGCAGGAAGTGGAATTTCCATGAAGACATCCTTGCTGGTTTAATTTCGGACACTCCAGACACTGAGAGTGTTAGTATGTGGCAGCAGATGGGGCTTCCAGGGGCCTCTTCATTCTCACCATGGGGACAGCCACTCACTCATACCACTCATGGAAGGTCAGTGGCTCCAGTTCTCATCAACTAGGATTGCTACTTGAAATTCTCTCTAGAAAAATTCCCAGAGACAAAGCCGAGGCTTGACCATTTCCATTTCAGAAGCAGAAGCAGCTTAGAATTTGGTTTTGGGTTTTCCTCCCATGATCTTGACAGAAATGGAAATACAGGTGCACTCCCACCCAGGAAGGAGGTCTAGAATCAAACAACTTCTCCAGAAGGAGTGTTGTTTTTCTCTACACTGTCTTCATCTTGCCAGTCTACCAACCTCACTGGGCAGTTCAGTGGGAAATGGTGATAACTGCTGTTTGTGCTGGGTAAAGACAATGCCTCAGGCTCCCTTCACCTGGAAAAGCAAATTTATTTTTATAAAGTCTCAAAAAAATGTGAATTCTTGAATGAATGGCAAGAGGGTCTCGTACACAGAGACTCAACATGATGAGCCTATAAAGGTAACTTTTAGAGGTCATACAATACAGATTAACTTTTCCTATGTTGCCATTCATTTCTGAATACTTTTTTACTCTTTCGCTAAACCTCAGCATTGATCAAAGCTTTAATTTTACTAATTTTTCTAAATAGAAGAAACATCTCATTCCGTCCCAAAGAGATATTTTAGAGGAATTTCCTTTCTCTGAAGAAGCTGTCTGCTTTCTTTGGTCAGGAAATACTTTGAACTCATTCTGTGACTGATTTGTGACTTTTGTTTGAACAGATCTATTCTTGGATAGAAGTTATAACTGAGCGGTATCCTGAGATGCTTAAAAAAATCCACATTGGATCCTCATATGAGAAGCACCCACTGTATGTTTTAAAGGTATGTGGTAAGGAAAGTCATTGATCTTTCAACTTGAAGGGGGGATTAGTTCTCTGGCAGTGCTTGTTATAATGTAGATCCTTTTTCCTTTGCATCCTAGAAATATTTGTATCTCTATACAATAGTTCTTCAGCTCTAATATCTAGCTATTTAGGACTTTGTTTTTACCGTTAAATCTTTTCCCTTAATTATGTATTAATGATGTAAGAGCGAAAACCCTAGTTCTAGAATCAGCTCTGTGTTAAGTGATGTTAGATAAGCCATTCAACTTGACATGGGCTTCAGCACCCACACTCATGAAGGAAGTAGCCTGGATTATTTTTCAAGTCCTGGGTTTATTTACACCACTCCCACCTCATACTGACTGACACAGTCTGAGAAAAAACAGACACAGAAAGAGGGCAAGCCAGAGAGAAGTCTGTTACTGAACAAACATTATTGCAACTTTTTAAATAAAAGTAAGAGCTAAACAGCCAAATGTAGGGAAACATAGGAAACAGGTCGATGATAAAATGATGACCTATTTTAATGAACATGATGTTTTATGCTCCAGTCAACATTCATTTGGTTATTTTCAGTTGCAAAATCTCATGGGAGAGAATATAATCGACCCATAGTACTGCGAATCAGGTGTTTTCTCTCTTGAATTAATTGCTCTTAGTAAAGGTCAGTGAATGTAGCCACTGGGGGAATTTTAGGAGCTATGACCATAATAATACCTATTTCAGTTTCTAAGTCTGCATTTGTCTTCTACCACTCTCTATCCTAAAAAAAAAAAAAAAAAAATTAGAGAGGCTCTGAAAAAAATGTGATCACTTGAAAAGTACATTTGCTTTAGTGATATCAAATTTACACATAATCAAGATAGGTGAGCCTCTTCAATCATCCAAAGATAACACTTGGTGTCAGAATTTCTCGATTTCAATCTGTCCCTGACAAGAGCTTATTGTGCAAACTCAAGGCAGAGCTGTGAAATGTTGAATCCTCTTAGTGGTGAAGTCAGTCTATAGATTAGATCCACTTAATCATATGCATACTCCCAATAATGCGTATTTCAGCCATGTTGTGTGTACTTCTTAGAACCTGGGTATCTGGATCCTGAAAGAACATGTTGGAAAAACATGCTTCCTGAGTACTTTAGTCCTCCTCTTATTACATACTGTGGGTCTGCAGGGTTCCTCCATATTTCAAATGAAAATAGAAAGGTCAAGTAAGGCAACTAATCTAGGCAACTTTGGATTTTCTTTAAAGTATACAGCTTGAATCAGCTGGGTAATTCTATTTGACGGTACCATATGATGTCTAGGGGCCATTTGACTTTCTCACTTTCTTTTTGGATATTGTGAGTTGCAGGTTACAAAAACCCTCCTGGAGTGGTACAGATAGCAACATTTAACTCTCCTTTTCTTGTTTTGAAATTATAACTCTACATCTTTGTTAGATTTTTATAACACCCTTTTCCTTTCACTCTGTATCCCCAAATTATATTGTAACTCATTTTTCAAATCAAATAAATCATGATTCATTTCAGAGGTGTTGTTGAGAACTCTTCTGAAGACATAATTGAGAAAAGTTAGAGAATTCTAATACCAGAGAGTTCGTAGCTTGTACTCGTCTGCCGTGCTGTCAATCAGAACAAAGCTTCTGTCCCCTGATCTGTCGGTATCAGCTTAGGTGAAGAGAGACATGTGCTTCTTCCTGTGTGAAATGGAGAAATAATTTACATGTAAAAAGTGTGCACTGTAGGGACAATTGGTGAGGGAGTATCTTCTCCTTGTGTGTCTCCATGCCTCCAGCAAAAAGCTGCCTACCCACCACACACCCCCTAATCTCTAAGGAAGCATGAAGATAGGGCCCCAAATGCTCATTCTCTGGCCTCTGCTTCCACACTTTCACATGCAGCTCTGCTAGGTAATGTGAGGAAAGGGGAAAATAAAATTTGCTTTAATTCAAGAGTTTTGGTTTTAGTCCTCAGACCTGATTTGGTGTCATTACTGTGACCCCTAGCTTGTGTCTCTTAATCTTTCTGGCTTTTAAATTTCCCTTGAAAATTAATTATTAGCACCATATATATGAAAGTTATGCTGAGCTCACATTTTTGTTACTTTTTGGGTTTCTTTGAGTAGGTTTCTGGAAAAGAACAAACAGCCAAAAATGCCATATGGATTGACTGTGGAATCCATGCCAGAGAATGGATCTCTCCTGCTTTCTGCTTGTGGTTCATCGGCTACGTAAGTCTTCCCATCCCTTTATGCCAATGCTTCTAAAAATAGAGTCCAAGATCACAGGGTGTCAGAATAAACTGGGCTGTAAGTAAAATGCATTTTTCCAGGTCATATCCCAGAATTCTTGACGCAAAATCTGCAAGTGAGGCTTGAAAGCTAGGATGCTCGCAAGCTTTCCAAGTGACCTTTATGCACATTAACTTTGAGAACTGTGATTTTAAGCATTTAAATCACCCTTAAGACTGTTGATCTTTTCCTTCCTACATTTCTATCTGGAACTAAATATTGGAAAATTACTGAGAAATAGACTGCGGATTGTAGTATGTTTACTAAGTAGAAAAAATGTCTGAAGCAATTATCTAAGTGGAGTCCCAATTTTCTCTCTCTCTTCTCTTTCTCCTGCCCCCCTCCTCCCCGAATTATATTATGGCTATCTTTTGCCCTTGAGAAGTGAGCATAAATCATACCCTCATAGGGCAGACAATGTTTTTCCATATGTCATAATAGGGAATTCTGTCCCTGATGAAGGGATTGGCATCAAAAAAGCCATATATAAGACTAACAGTGTGCCAAAAAAATAAAACACAGAATAAATATAAACCTCCATAATTAAAATGAAATCCTCCAAAATGAAAACAGAATACTTATGCTTCAAATCTTGTAAAATAAATATGCATTGCCTACATTGATTTACACACAGGATCATGCCACTGGAAAAGGAAGCCAAAACATGTGTCCTTCTGATAATTGTTATCACAGTCTTTGTATTCACAAATACCAGTAACAAAATAGATGAGCTAAGAAATTAAGAGACTTCTGCTTAGATCTGTCTTAACAAATGAGGTACATCAAAAGCAAAGCCATGCTGGGCATGGTGGCACTCACCTGTAATCCTAGCAGCTCAGGAGGAGGATGAGGCAGGAGGATTGTGTGTTCAAAGCCAGTCTCAGCAATTTAGCGAGGTCCTAAGCAACTCAGTAAGACTCTGTCTAAATAAAATATTAAAAAGGGCTAAGGAGGGCTGGGGCTGTAGCTCAGTGGTAGAGTGTTTGCCTCGCATGCGTGAGTCACTGGGTTCGATCCTCAGCACCACATATAAATAAGTAAATAAAATAAAGATATTGTGTCCATCTACAACTAAAAAAAAAAATTAAAAAAAAAGGGCTAAGGATATGGCTCAGTGGTTAAGCACCCTGGGTTCAAATCCCAGTACCAAAAACAAACAAACAAACAAATAAATCTATATATGCCCACTGGGTCTTTACAAATGCCAACACCCCTACCCATGTTCACTTGTCTTAGCATCTTCCTTTCTGCACAGATGGGAGCCGCAGCATCCCTGAACCCTCCAAGAACTTTCCAATCACCACTGGCACTACCTGGATCAAATGGATTGGTCCCAACTGACCAGACCCTAACACAGCTTAATCATTGGATAACATGAACCTCACCCAAGTTAGGCAGTTTTAATGATGGAAGCAGTAATTAGTGGATAAAGAATAAAGGCAGAAGAAAGAGAAAGAACATTAATTTTTTAATCCTATTCCTGAATCTGAAAAAGGCTAGAAAGAAATACTAATTTATGGTAAAATTGTTCCTAATTGCTGCCCTTCTCAATATGACATCTTTCCTCCCTGTTACACATTCTACCCTCTACCTTCTTGCCTCCTTGAATTCTGCATTACTCATAAACCTTACCTCAACTCTGGCTTAGTGAATTTTTCCCAAGACCATCCTCTGAACATCAGAAAGAATGCTGTCCCTGATGCTGACATCCAATATATGACCATGGATCGTGACAAGGAAGAAGCCATTTAATCTGATTTAATTTCCTCTCCTTCTGCTCCTCTCATTTCTTATACCTGCTATGTATGTTTTTGTTGTTGTTGTTTGTTTTTTTAACTATAGGAGAGTTCCAGCCTAGGAATACAGATTTTTTCTAATTTATCAGCTCATTTCCAGGAATCTTGTTTTTACTAACTCTTTGTTTTCCATCACAAACCACCCACTCACCTGAATCCTCAATTCCTTGCTACCACCCCACCCCTGTCCCTTGACCTGCACTTCAAGAGTTTCAACCCTAAACACCTCAGAATTAATTATCCTTCTTTTGAGCCATCTTGCATATCCTGGCATTTATTATAATACTTATAGCATTGAATTGTTGCCTTTTCTTTTCCAACTGTTAGCTTTTTGAAGGCAGAAACTACTCTTAAGGTCATTTTTTGTGTGTGTTCCTATAATCTAGTATATTGTCTGGTGCACATAATCAGTACCCTACTTCCCCTGGGGAATTTGAAATTTCAATTACTGCTGTAGGTTTACACTAAAATACAAACCTTGGATCCAGAGGGTACCTAAATAGTACCTACTATGGAGTTAAGTGCTTCATTGCCATGGATAAGTTCTGAACGATGCATAAATACATAGAAATTGAGTGAAGACTGAGGCCTGCACTCCTTACTATATTTCTAATGGTAAAGTGTATCAACAGTTTATTTAAAATTTTTCCATGCATTGGGTCTGATGTGCCTTTCCGTACTAATTTATTCTCTGTGAAATGGTCCTTGGTTATAGTGTTGGGAGGTATTACTGTTGTTTAGCACCATATAAGAGACAAAGCTGCCGTGCACCCTAGATAAGTGAAGTTGTCCTCTGCCACAGGTCCTGCTGGCAGGAGTTGGTCTGACATTCACTACACCTCCCCCTCTAGTCACATACTCCCTCTTGTGCTCTTCTCTGGCAGCCTATCTTCACCTTTCTTCTTTACCTTTAATAATAGAGGGACTTCCAGTTCACTTATGTTACCTCCCTGGCTGGTAAATCATACCTTCAACAAATATTTATGTGCTGAATTTTAAGTGTCAGGTATAATTCCTTCAGCCGCCTACCTCATTAAGATCCAGCTGGGCTCAGTGGCGCTCGCCTGTAACCCCAGCACTTTGGGAGCGTGAGACAGGAGAATCACAAGTTCAAAGCCAGCCTCAGCAAGGGTGAGGCGCTAAGCAACTCAGTAAGACCGTGTCTCTACATAAAACACAAAATAGGGCTGGGGATGTGGCTCAGTGGTTGAGTATTCATGAGTTCAATCCCGGTACCAAAACAAAAAAAAGAGTGATCCGTTCAGTAGATATAAAACTAACTGTAAATACATTCTCACAACACTATGAGAATACATTGGCTAACATATGCTTGCAGAGCTTCATAATATTCTGACCAAAGTTGATAGTAAACAATTTTATTAGTACTGGGGAATCGTATTGGACAAATTACATTAGTATATTGCGTGCATGCATGAATATGTAACAACAAATCCTACCATTAACTACAACTATAGGGCACCAATAAAAAATATGGAAAAAATAAAATAAAATGTACTATGATTGTTCATGGGGGAGGGGGCAGATTTTATTAGATGTATGAATATGTTCAAGTTACCTGAAATATTATTTTATTTATTTTTTATTTTTATTTATTTATATGCAGTGTTAAAAATCAAACCCAGTGCCTCACACATGCTAGGCAAGAGCTCTACCACTAAGCCACAACTCCAGCCCCCCTGAAATGTTATTTTAAAAATCATGTCTTTAATGATAGTTGAGAGTACTAAGAATTGTACAGGTTATATTACTTTAGTGGCACAATTAGGTAATCTATATTATATGCTTTTGAAGTACAAATAATTGGGAAAATGTCAAATCTATTTTGAATAGTAACAACATTATTCACAGTTAAGAATATTTTTTTAATTCCTCTGTTTCTATGTAACCCTGCCCTTAATCTCAAAAATGCTGGGAAAGATACGCAGGTTTGGCCAATTACCAAGTACTCCAATTTTTCCTTTAACTGATCAGGAAAATGTCCGAAGCCCCCAGTATGCTGTATAACAACCCAGCTGCTCCATTCAGGTCAACCTTGAGTCAAGGCCCATTTTACCTCCAACAGCATTGAAAAGTCCCCTTGTCACATGTTTCCCTCTATCTTTCCTTTCAACCATACTTTGCACCTGAGACCTGCTTGTACCTTGCCGTTGCATCTCAGATCATCCCCAATTTTCACTTGCTTTGTATCCTCATCTCTGAGTGTACACGAGACAGGCCTACCACCTCTATGAATAAGGTCTTTGTACCAGACCCAAAAAGATATTCATGTGCCAAGGACTGAGGTTGGACCCCTACATCACATCGTATATAACAACTCAAAATGCATCAGAGATCAAAATGTAAAAGCTAAAATCATAAAACCCATAGAAGAAAACTCTTTGAAGTAAATCTTTATGAGCTTGGATTACACAGTGATTAATTAGGATAACACCAGAAGCAGAGACACATACATGCGTGCATACACACGCAGAGATGGGACTTAAAAGCTTCTGAGTTTTTCAAAGGACACCAGCTAGAATATTAAAAAAAAAAACAAAAAACAATTCACAGAATGATTAAAGAGTTCTTCCAAATCAACAATAAAAAGACAACCCAATTTAAAATGGGCAAATAATCTGAATAGACCATTCTCCAAAGAAGAGATGCGAATGGCCAATTAAAATGGTACCTGAAGAGATGCTCAATAGCATTACTCATTAGGGAAATGCAAATCCAAGTCCCTCACTAGTGTGGCTAAAATAAAAAAAGACAGATGCAAACAAATGCTACATAATAATAAGAAGTGGGAAAATTATAATGCTTGTTCATTGCTGTTGGAGTTGTAAAATGGTGCTGCTACTTTAGAAAACAGTTTGAAAGTTCCTTGAAAAATTAAGTATAGAATTACCATCTGTATACCTGAGGTAGCTGAATACATTAGCTTACAAATGTTTGTAACAATACTATTCATAATAGTAAAAAAGTAGAGACAATTCAAATGTCCATAAACTTATGAGTAGACAAACAAAATGCAGTGGAATGTTGTCTTAGCTTTTTTTGTCACTGACCAAAAGTCCTGACAAGAACAATTAAAGGAGAAGTTTAGTTGGCTCACGGTTTCAGAGGTCTCGGTCCATAGACACCAACTCCCTTGCTCTGGGCTCAAGATGAGGCAGAACATCATGGCAGAAAAGTATGGTGGAGGAAAGCAGCTCAGGACATGGCAGCAGGAAGCACACAGCAAGAGCTCCATTCACCAAAACAAAATATAAACCCCAAAGTCAAACCCCTACTAACCTACCTTTTCCAGCCACACCCTGCCTGCCTACAGTGACTGCTCCATTAATCCACTCAAGTGGATTAATGCACTGATTAGATTAAGGCTCTGGTAACCCAGTCATTTTATTTCTAAACTTTCTTGCATTGTCTCATGCATGAGCTTTTGGGAGACACCTCATATCTAAACCATAACATGTCACTCAGCATTGACAAGAAATGAGATACATATTCATGCTATAGTTTACATGAATCTTGAAAAATATTACAATAAGTGAAAGAAGCCAAACACAAAAAGCTACATATTTTATGCTTCTGTCTTATGAAATGTCCCAAACAGGCAAATCAACACAAAAAGATGATTAGTTTTCGCCAAAGACTGGGGGATGTGGAAGGAGTGGGAAGGAGATGGATTTTTTGGGGGGAGTGGGGGATACAAGGGATTGAACTCAGGGGCACTCAACCACTGAGCCTCATCCCCAGCCCTATTTTATATTTTATTTAGAGACAGTGTCTTACTTATCACCTGGCTTTGAACTCGCCATCCTCCTGTTTCAGTCTCAGGAGCTGGGATTACAGGCGTGTACCACTATGCCTGAAGTGGAATTTTTTGTGGGAGGATAGTGATAAAAATGTTCCGAATCAAATAGTGGTGATGGTTATATAACTCTGTGAATATACTAAAAACCACTGAATTTCACACTTTTAAACAGTGAATTTTTTCTGACTTGTCCAATGTATTACAATAATTGTGTTAAGAAAAAATAGTTGCCCCTACCCCTGAGATGGCAACTGCAGCTACGCCTGAAGGCGGGGCTTGGCACACAGTACAGACTAGTTCAGCCCTCACTTTCCCATCCTCTGGAGCCTGCTATACATAAAGAAATGGAATTCAGTTCAGCATTTCTCAGTGCTGAACTTTTTGCTGAAAGACTCATCCAACCAATGGTAAAGGTAAAAAAATAAAGAGAGAGAAGCAAATAAAGCAATCCACCATCCCATGTCTATTAAAAATTCAGCAAACATTGAAAAATTAAAATGACAAATGCATCAGCCCTGATATTGTTCCTGATATTGTTCTAAAGATAAGTGCTACATTCTTGCTGAAAAATGACACCAAGAAAGATTGACAAATTTATAGCGTAAGAATGTATTTAACTGCTTGCTTAACTATTTAAAAAGTGGCTTTCTTATTCTCTAAATTTCGCTTCCTTTTATTAAGCTTTTCTTTCTGACCTGTAGTAAACAACCACAACTTGTATTTTTTCTCTCCTTCCTCTCATGTCTCATAAATAATTATCCTGGTTAAAAAAATCTTAATGAGGGGCTGGGATTGTAGCTCAGCGGTAGAGCGCTTGCCTCGCATGCGTGAGGCCCTGGGTTCGATCCTCAGCACCACATGCAAAGCAATCAAATAAAGACATTGTGTCCATCAACAACTAAAAAATATTAAAAAAAAAAAAAAATCTTAATGACATTTGTGATTATTAAAGGGAAACATGGATATAGCATTTTAAATATTTAAAGGGGAAATGGTTTTAGCTACAGCTAAGGCAGAATTTAAAAAACACTTTTCTTTGTCAATATTTAAAAAGCATTTTTTTACCAATATCTTTTGTAAAGTTTAAGGCAACAATTGTAAATGAATCCACAAATTGAAATGGAGCAATGTTATCACAAGGAAAAATTTAAGACAAAAATTTGCCCAAGATGAATTTATTTAATCAGCTAGAATTCGTCTCTGTGGTTCTTCTGCCTATGTATTTGGTCATTTTGGGATGGACTTTCTGGATGCCCTTGGATCATGAGTGACTTGAAACTGGGTATGAGTCTAAAGCAAAGGAACAAGTTTCAGATGATATGTATTAGGAATGTAGATTAAGTACGTGGGAAAAACTACCACTGATTTTAAAGCCCTAAATCCTAGCAAACATTCAACTTCACAACAAATTCTAAGGACAAGGTAGAAAATATCATCTAATCAAGTGGGAGAACAAGACAAGGTTAGTATAAGTTCTGATTATTATGGATTATTTTAAAGACTGTATGGCTCGGGGACTGGGGATATAGCTCAGTGGTGACATGTACAAGCCCTGGGTTTGATCCCCAGCACAGCAAATAAATAAATAAATAAAATATTCTTTTATTTTCTGCCTCCCCTAAATAGGAAGACCATGTGCAGGGCATTTACCACCACTAATTCAGTCTTTTTAAGGAATACTCTTCCTATAAGTTAAATCTGCAAATCGAAACATGCCAAATGATTTTTTTTAAAAAAGAAAATCAAATATAAAAGCAGACTTAAATTTAGAAAGACTTAAAATGAGATGTTATTAATTGTATTTGATTTAATTTGTAGGTAACTCAGTTCTATGAGAAAGAAAAGCTGTATACCAATCTTCTGAGACATGTGGATTTCTATGTTATGCCAGTAATTAATGTAGATGGTTATGACTACACATGGAAAAAGGTAGGTAAAAGTGAAGAAAAAAAGCATTCCTGCTTTGGGGATATGAGAATTAAAGACTGAATCATTCATAGAAAATTCCTGAATCTTGGCACAAAGGTCTTATTATGAAAAAAAAATTAATTTCTATTATGGAAAATTTTAAATATAAATAAAAATGAACATAATTATATAGTAACCTCTTATGCGTTCATTACACAGCTTCAAGTACAGTCAACTTGTATTAGTCACCTTTCCATCACTGTGAGAAAATACCTGAGATAGTCAATTTAAAAGAAGGAAAGGTTTATTTTGGCTCATGGTTTCAGTCCATGGTCACTTGGCTTTGTTGCTTTGGGGCCTGTGTCAAGGCAGAACATCATGGTTGGTACATGTGGTGGGCAAAGTTGCTTACCTCATGGTGATTGGGAAGCAGAGAATGATCCAGAGGAGAGCTGGAATCCCAATAACCCCTTGGAGGCATGCACCCAATGCCTTGACTTCCTTGAACCTAGGCCCCACCTCCTAAAAGCTCCACCCCTCCCAATAGTCCCCTGTAACACATGGGCCACTGGGGGACATTTAGGATCCAAACTCTAACACAACTCACGACCAACTTTGTAATATCTGTATCCACCATCCACTTTTACCTTCCTCATATTATTGAAGCAAATCCCAGACATCATTTCATTAATACATATTTCAGCATGCATCTCAATAAGAAAAAGGCTAACACATGACCACATATCAAAAGAGGGCATCGAAACTCATACTCAAGAGTTTTGAGTTGAGACACAAAATCAAAATATTTTGCTCTTCTTTGAAGGAACTCAATCAGTCTGTGTAAAATTCATTTAAAGGAAACAAGGTTCAACAAGAAGGTCCATCAGCAGCCTAGTGGAAACAAATGAGATGTCTTTATTTGTATAGGTGAAAATTCATCAGATAGGACCATGTAGTTTGGTTCAAACTAAACTAGTTGGAGTGAGCAGGACTGAAACCTGGAGAAAGACGGGGGCTATGTCAGGGGAGCTGCAGAATAGCAGCAGGATGATGGACAGAGGTGAGGGGGTGGAGGAAAGAAGCCCATCCCTGGTCCTTGGGCTTCATAAGTCCTGTCTTTCCTTGAGCTGCAAACACCACCCTGGTTATCTGTTCCTGTTTTGTTTCCTTAGAATCGGATGTGGAGAAAGAACCGTTCTTCCCATGAGAACAATCGTTGTGTTGGAACAGACCTGAATAGGAACTTTGCTTCCGAACACTGGTGTGGTAGGTTGCTTGCTTATTTCTAGTATTATCTCTTCATTAAGATGGTGAGAAAGGTCTGGGAATTCAAACTAAGTACAGGGGAGGCCCATCTGAAATGGAGAATAATTGAAAATAATGAGCTTTTGAGGTAAATGTATACTATGAATGTTGACTAGAATTAGCAAATCACTTTACTCTTTCCTCCTTGCTGTTTGCTCATCTTTAAGATAAATGGAGGTGGGACCAGTTCTTTAAGGTCCCTTCTGGCTTCAGAATTCCAAGATTCTATTATCTTAAAAAAACAAGGAAGTGACTATTGAAGATCTTTCCTTAATAAATAAATAAAACTTATCCTTAGGATATCACAGACCTGGGATGTGAGTAGGACTTTCCCTTTTCAATTGTACTGGTAAATATTTACCTTCTATAGAGTTTGAAAACATTTTTCTTTAGTTTTCACTATTCACTTCCTTAAATTCTTTTATGAATAATACAAAGAAGATACAAGCAAATAATTAAAAAAATGTAAAAAATAATATAAAGATAAGCACAGTGGGAATTTATCATTCTTCAATTTGAATGAACTAAAACGCTCAGTGACTATTGATTTAAAGATTCGAGAACAATCTGCTCTCAGGGAAGTAGGTGTAAGTTCATCTTTTTTTCTGTAGAATTACTAATGCTATAAAACAAAGCTAAACTGAACATTGAGCTTGAATCACCTGTATTTTTGAAAATGGGTACGCATGGCTCTTTGGGGACAAGAGAGAGAAGCTATTGCACCTGCAGAAATATCCTCATTTTGCCACACTTTTGCACAATTCAGTACATGATCGTATGCATTTCCTTCAAAAGAAGTAAAAATTTGTGATGTTGAACTTCATCAACATCCCAGAGCACAGGTGACACTCTCACTACACAGAACTCACCTTGCTCCTTCACTTCTTTCCCCTTCTAGGTTAGAACTCTGTGGGGGCAGGGACGTCATCCTTTCCCTAGAGCAATGCCTGGTACACGGAGAGTTCTCACAGAATCCTGTTTTAATGAACCTGTGAATGCATTTAGTTGCCCTGGAACTAAATGCATGAGGAACAGAGAGGAAGGAGCAGTTAATCCTGACTTGGGCATAAAGGAACCAGCCACTCAGATTGTCCCTCTAAGAGCCATCCTTGGGATTGCCTAAGAAGGGCTGTAGCACTGATAATTGTGCAGGGACTCAAAGCAGCAGCTGCTCATGTGAAAACTAATCCAAATAAATAGAATCCAAATAAATTGAATTGGAAAACTAATCCAAATAAAACTAATCCAAATAATCCAATAAATACTAAGTGCCAACCAGTCTACATATTTCATCTCCTAGGTTTAACTAGCATAGATAGACTTTAAAAGTGAAGTCTCATCCTAGTCTTTTCTATGTTGCTAATAACAAAATTCTACAGACTGAGGAAGTTATAAAGGAGAGATGTTCATTTTGGCTCATGGTTGAGGTTCAAGGGTGAGAGGTCATATCTGGTGATGACCTACATGCTGGCGGAGTCCTGAAGCAGCATAGGACATCACATGACAAGAGACAGAGAGTGCTGGAGAGATGTAGCCAAAATGGATTTTACAGGAGACCCACTCTCAAGATAACCCATTCATGAGAACAGAGCTCTCATTACCTCTAAAAGGTCCCACCTCTTCATATCTCATATGAGGATTAGATTTCAACTGAATTTCAAAGGGGACAGGTTAATTCAAACCACAACAAGTCCCTTGTTCAAGGACACATACCAAATAAGTGGCCGAGCTGGGATAAAAACCTAGGCTGATTGAATTTTTCAAAATTTTTCTATGTCAGACAATCTCTCTTTGATCATTTACCTTTCAGAACTTCCTATTTTACCTTTAAGCTCTTTGCATGCTCAGTTGTACTTTTCACGTTGAAGTCAGTGTCCTCTTGTTTAAATAACCAGGCAGTCAAAATGTATTCTGTTATTGTCATCAAAAAGATCTCAGTCCCCTCTTAGGCAGGCTGCTGTTTTACTACACAACACAAGAGTTAAAAGCAGAAACAGCAAGCAGCAAATATATAAGCAAGCAAGAATCTCCAACAGAACAAAAAGCACCAGCATCTCTTCAGTGTTGTGTGAGACAGTGAGAAAGAATTAAATCTTATCTTTTCCTTATGCCTACAACCAGAATGTGCCTATATGGTTCTTTGCTTATAAGAGCGTATCACAGAACTAAGAGGAAGTGACATATCAAGAGTACTTACTCATTTTTATGCTCATTTTATTCTTTTCTATTAACAATGTGTGTGTGTGTGTGTGTGTGTGTGTGTGTGTGTGTGTGTGTGTTGGAGATGGGGTTGGGGGTAGATTGTTGGGAGGTGTCTTAGTCTACTAGGGCTGCTATAACAAAACACCATAGACTGGGTAACT
The DNA here is from genome assembly GCA_004024805.1 of Geosciurus inauris. NCBI lineage: Eukaryota > Metazoa > Chordata > Mammalia > Rodentia > Sciuridae > Geosciurus > Geosciurus inauris. The sequence goes on along the minus strand of PVHX01005254.1, from coordinate 29,028 downwards.
TAAACAACAGAAATGTTTCATCTCACAGTTCTGGAGGATGGAAGGCCAAGATCAAGGTGCCAGCAGAGTGAGTTTCTCCTGAGGTCTCCCTCACTGGCTTGCAGATGGCCATCTGCTTGCTGTATCCTCATATGGTCATTTCTCTATACAAGTATCTACTTGGTGTCTCTTTCCCTCTCTCTATTCTTTCAAGGGCACCAGTCATGTTGGATTGGGGTCTCACTCTTAGACCTTCATTTAACCTTATCACCTTGGAGATCCTATCTCTGAATACAGTTACATTGGGGGTTACAACCTCAACATATGAATTCTGGGAAAACAATTCAGTCCATACACAGAAGATGTGAGGATCTCATTCAAACTTCGTAAGACAGCACCATTTGTTTTCTAAAATATTGAGTAAAACTACAAAGTTTTTGTATAATGAGAAATCTTTTATTTCTTTTGTTAAGTTTTTTAAATTATTCTTATTGTGGTAAAATATAAAACACAAAGTTTGCAATTTTAAATTTTTAAAATTGCTCAATTCAATGGTATTAATTACACTCACGATGTTGTGCAAACACCAATACTATTTCCAAAACTATTTCTATTTCCTAAATAGAAAATCTATAATCATTAAGCAATATTTCTTTGTTCTCTGCCTTCTCCCCAACTCTGGAAATTTCAGTTTCTGTCTCTATGATGTAGCCTATTTTAAATATTTCATAGTGCTCTTGATTCCATGTCTATCAATCAAAGAATGCTTGAGCTTGAAAGCCAACTGCTTCAACATACAGATGATGCTCCTGAAGCTCAAAGAGGTGTAATGGTTTGCCCAGATTAACATGGCTACTTAAGAATGAAGTAGAGTCTCAGACTTAAGTTTCTTGATTCTTTAGGGCTGCTTCCACTAAAATATTTGAAATGTCTAGAATGATAGTCACAGAATGAGAGACTGAAGCTCACTATCCATTGTAAACCAACAAATTATAAACAAGTTTTAAATAAAAACAAAGAGTTTCATTTTGAGTGTAGAATAGGTTTGCAAATTGGGAAACACAGGTTTAGTGCTCCACCTAGGGAAGGTGGTGTTGGATTTTTATAACAAGGACAAGTGGAAATGGCAGTTTAGCATTCTTTGGGGAAGATAAGCAGGATTGATACAAGTTTGGTGGTTGGAAACAGATGATAATCAGAGTTTCTATACATTTTGTAAGTTCATTGAAATGTCCAGCTCAGGAGGCAATCTGGCCAATCTCATATTTCTCAAACCTTGTGAGGTATTATTAGATTTCAGAAAATTATTCCACTTGGTTGATTCAATTCCCAACATTATACTGATATGTGACAGTCTGCCCCTGTCAGCAAGTCTCTAATGCCCAGAAAAGGATTTTTGCTCTCTATTTGGCCACTCTGTAGCCATTTTGATTTTTATGTTACCACCAGTACAGTAGCCTTTAATCAAATATGTCTACTGAGCCTTGTCTGAATTGATATGGTGAATATAAAATGCACAGTGGAATTCAAAGGCTTAGTATAAGAGAGAACAGAATGTTTCATGAATGATTTTTACATTGATTTGAAATGGTGATGCCTTTATACATATAGGGTTAAAGAAATTATAATATTAACTTGATTTTAACTATTTCTTTAGATTTTTCTTAAAATGGTTATTTGAAAATTTAAAATAAACATGTAACTTGCATTATATTTCAATTGAACAGTCCTAGACTGAGGATTTTTATCAGGGGACTGTGTCTCATTTCAATGTTTTCATGTCTTCTCCAGCCTCCATTCCCAATAAATAATCTTTATTCTGTATTTCTGTGTACCAGGAAAAAAATTCGTCAGGGATATTTAAAGGTGACTGAACTATCAGAAATGGTTTAACCAATCAAAACAAATTAAAATGCATGGAAATATTTTTTTAAAACAAAAAGAAATAAAATACTTGGAAAGGACTTGGATCTTCAGCACATTTCCCTGTGTAGAAAAAAAATGCTTAAGGAATATCAAGATTGTCTTGTTGCAAATAACAGGAAGAAAGCAGAACATGTTCAAATGAAAAAGGAAGACTCTGTAGGAACATTTGGAGTAGCCCATGGAGCCTAATGGCAGGGATGAAGCTGGACTCAGACATAGATAAGAACTGGCCTTGGAGCACTGTGGGGTGGCCAAGTGATCATTCCCTCTCCCCATTTCATACGTGGTGCACAGTGGGTTTCTTTGGGTCCCAATCCATGATGATGATGATGATGTTGATAAACAGCAGCAGTTATGGAACACAGACCATATGCCAGGCACTGTATGCAGTAGCTCACTTAATCCTCACTTGATACTTGTTTAATGTATAATTTTTCCATTTTGCAGATAAGAAAATCGAGGCATAGATAGGTTTAAAGTGACTCCCCAAGGCCATATGACTACTGAGTGGCAAAGTCAAGAGTAGAACCAAGTGACTGGATGCTTAACAACATGTTTCAGAGGCTCTTAAGATGAAAGATGGTTACTACCAAGAATGTCAAGTTTGCATCTACTGCAATAACTGTATACACTTCACAGTGTTGCTGGGAAGATCAAAGTCAACATTGCATACATCTTAGCACTGTTTTTGACACTTAGCATGTGCTCCGTGGGTGTAAGTTGGTAGTATGATTGTTGTTATCTTCTTTGTGCAAGAGAGAAGCTGGATGAGACTAGAATCTGTCTCGAGTTCAAGTTATTGTTGGAGGGATTCAGATTGGCAGACACCAGTTTAAGACCTAATTCTGGGACGTCAACTGTTCCCAAGTGGGAATTATCCTTTGGGTCATATGTGGCTCCCTAGAGCTCCACACCTGTGAATTAGGGACAGAGAGAGGAGTGTTGAAAGGCAGGTTATGATCTTAACTGATGTATACTTTATTTTCTTAAAGGAATGAATAAACATTATTCTTGCACCAATACTAGCATCCTATGTTATTTGTGAAACCATGTTAGCAAGGTAAAAGGACAGAAGGCAGACTTGCATATTGAGTTCCCAAGGGACGCTCTTCTTTTGTGGATTATACTGCTTAGCAATTTCTAAACTGCAAATATTAGACAAACAGAGATTAAAGAAAATGCAATTTATGTTTCATCACATAATCAGAGGCTTGGAAGCAGGACCTACATCTCTGAGACTTTTCCCTGTTGCTTTCTCAGTGCAAGATGGCTGACCCCAAGTAGCAAGGGAGACAGATCTGGGAATGATGCTTAGAAGATCTGCTGCAAGGGCATATAAATATTTGGCTTAAAAAGACCCTTGAACAACATTTACCAGACACAATAAATATGTTCCTTATAGAGCTCTCCCTAATCCATTTTATCTTCGTTGTTCTTTTTAAGATATACATGATAGTAGAGTGTATTTTGACATATACATTCATGGAATAGAACTTACCTAATCCATTTATCTACAATTGCTGCACCACAGATATTAGAATACATTGTCAGGGCAATCACAAATGACAATAGTATGCCATTCCCTTAAAATTCCTCTTTATCAATTTTATTACAGAGGAAGGTGCATCAAGTTTCTCATGCTCTGAAACCTACTGTGGACTTTATCCTGAGTCTGAACCAGAAGTAAAGGCAGTGGCTGATTTCTTGAGGAGAAATATCAAGCACATTAAAGCTTACATTAGCATGCATTCATATGCCCAGCAAATACTGTTTCCATATTCCTATAACAGAAGCAAAAGCAAAGACCATGAGGAACTGGTAAGTGCTACTTAATTATTTATTTCATTGGTATTTCAGAAATAAAATAACCCTTAGTTAAAGATCAGAAACTGTGGGGAAATTTTTCTCTCCTAGAGGACAAAAAGATAGATGTTTTTACATCATGGTCCAATTCCGCCAAGAGTTGCCCCTGGTGTCAAGGGCTCACTGAGGGAAAATAAAGAACTGGCCTTACTGAGAGGTCATGAACTTCATTCAAGCAGATAGATGGCTTCCCTAAGAAAACTGTCAAATTCTCTGAAGGTCAGGAGGGCCCTATTCTAACCTGGATTGATTTGCCTTAAAAGCCATATGAGCAAGGACCAGAGTCTATGGAATTGTGAAAGTATATTGAGGTCACTAGTTTTCTAGGATAGTCCACCACAGATTAAGGCCCAGGCCTACAGTCATTATTTTAGTATTAGCAGTGGAAATAGTTTATGCACTGACCTCCCAATCCCCAGAGTTGTGGTGCTATTAAAGAACCTCCAATGTCTGCATTGAGGCAAGAGCCTGTTTTATTTGGAATGTAGTGGACAGTAGAAGTTCAAAAAGACCCACACAGAGCTGTTACCCTCTTGCCACTTTTTGGTCCTGGATGCTCCTTGTTTGGGTTGATGGCAAAGAATGCAAGGATTCTTTGTGGATTATGGATTTATCAAGTCCTCATTGCAGACAATTTGCAGACAGTGGAGTATAATGGCATTAGCACTGTCTGATCCTGTTGGGCATGTGGTGCACACCTATAATCCCAGTGGCTCAGGAGGCTGAGGCAGGAGGATTGCGAGTCCAAAGCCAGCCTCAGCAACTTAGCAAGGTCCTAAGCAAATCAATGAAAGCCTGTCTCTGAATAAAATATATTTGACACCAGTGGAACTTTCTTTATTTCTCTTCTTCTTTTTCCCAAGTCACTGGGACCACGGGCATGTGCCGCCATGTCTGGCTCCTGTGATTTCCTTTTTTCTTCTCAAAGGCAAAATCTAAGATAGTCTTTACTAGTATTACCTTTGAAGAAACTAAAGGGTATCATGATTTGGAAGTAGAGTAAGTCTGACTTGCCTTATTTTTGGATTATTATCAGCACATATATTTGTTGAGAGTTATTATGTATAAAATGCTATATTCCATAGACATTCAAAGAAGTATTTGGTAAGACTCTGTCCTCTATGATAATTCCATGTGATTGGGGAGCTCAATCATAATATCACAAATATCTGTACCCTTTGGTGACTTAATGGTCACTACTAAATAAATGGCACAGGTAGCAGAACTCACTGATGACTGGGAGAGCACAGTCTCTAATTCATTCAGAGAGGAGTGCTGAAATAGGTGAGAGAATAAAATAGCCTCAGTTCTTGAGAAATTTGCGATTTATTAAGGAGTGACTTCCTGTAAAGAAACAGGAATAAAAAATGCCATTGCAGTCAAGGAACAGGTACCATTTCATCCAGGCATTGAAGAGGACTTCTATAGAAGGATCTTGCACACAGAAGACATGGTGTTTCCCACAGGAAGGATATTCAGGGTGCTCCTAGGATGCAGGCCTGGAGGGTAACTAACACCATCAGGAAGTAGAAGACGTCAACTTGTGAAGGGGTTTTAATATCAGAATCAATTTGTATTTTTTTATGTAGACAATCAGGTTCCATTAAATGTAAATTTTGAACAAATGAATATCACAATATAATATCCAATGATGTTCCTCTGGGTTTTGCAAAAAGTCATAGTGAAAGCCGTAATGGTAGTCCCAATTTCAGAAAATATGAAGGTTCAATGGGAACCTCAGAAAAGATCTTTGTAAGTTGTAACCAAACATAGTTGAAAAAGGACTTGGTCATTATCCTACTCCATCTTGGGGGCATAATCCTTTTTGCTTGATGAGTCTTTGGAAATCATTAGACATTTTACCCAAGAAAAAAGTAAGAGTTTTTGGAAAGAATAAGAAATAATTCGTGCACGCAGTGGGTGTATGTGCATGTTGAGAGAAATTAGATTTAAAGTTTGATGATAATTTTGTCTAGGAATGGAATAACGCTAAGCCTGTGAATATATCATTCATGTATATAATAAATGAATTCCTGAAAAGTTATGTGAGAATTATTTTTATGTAAATTAAATACAATTTTCAGTGCATTGGAAGATATTTATGTTTAAGTCCACCCAGTTGTGATTGCCGTAAAGTGGAAAACACATTTTAATTATTGTATTACTCTCTTTAATTTTCTTTTTGGATAAATTCATACTTTTTGTATAAACACTTTGATTCAATTAATATGATTGTGTTTTTAAAAAACACTACTTGTCCTGTTTCAAAGTTTCACATGAACTGAAGTTCCATGTCCTGTTGCTTCTAGTCTCTGGTGGCCAGTGAAGCAGTCCGTGCTATTGAGAGTGTTAATAAAAACATCAGGTATACACATGGCAGTGGCTCAGAGAGTTTATGTAAGTATTTCTTCCAAAGATTTTGGAGAACTGTGAAGTACTAAAGAAATCTGTGTTCAGTTTTTTCTGTGTAGGTTTAATTTTTCCAAATTCAATCTTTACAATAATTAGAAACAGAAGTGTAATAACTATAACAGTACTGACCAAACTGTATTAATAAATGATCACAGTAAAAAGAAGCCAAAATGATATTTAAGAAATTATGCTTATAACAATAGAGTAGGAATTATAGAACTGGCACCTTACTAGTTAAGTAAAGGAGAGAAGGTCATAAAGGGTTGAAAGAATGTATAAGATGTCCAGGGCCATCACATAAGTTTGTGCATGTTGTACACTATATGAATATAGGGGATGACATTTATCATAGATGTTTTTTAGTAATAGCTTGTACTCAAGAGTATAACAGGGGCTGGGATTGTGGCTCAGTGGTAGAGCGCTTGTCTAGCATTTGTGAGGCCCTGGGTTCAATCCTCAGCACCACATAAAAATAAATACACAAAATAAAGGCATTGTGTCCATCTACAATTTAAAAAAATCAAGAAACCATTTATTAAAAAAAGAGTATAACACATATCACGCTATAGTTCAATGTCTTTTTTATTAATTTCTGCTGGAAGATATTTATTGAGAGGCTCTATTGTACCCACAGTGGGATTACAGACGATGATTTTTCCCTTTTTAAGATGGAGGGTAAATGGCATAAGATGAACAGAAAATGAACATGTAACTAGGTATCAGCAAACTACGTACAGTCTGGAGCTCAAATCTAGTCCACTGTTTATTTTTATATAAATTGTGACCTAAGAATGATTTTCTTATTTTTTAAATGATTTTAAAAATTGAAAGAAAAAATAATTTTTTGACACAGGAAAATTATGTGAAATTCATATTTGTGGGTATAAGTAGGTATACTGGAATACAGTCATGGTCATTCATTTACATACTGAGAAGGAGGGCTTCTATGATAGCAGAGATGAGTAATTATAACACGAACCATGTGGCCCACAAAACCTAAAATAGGAAAAATCTGTTCCTTTTCAAAAAAAGGTTTGTCAGCTCCTAGTATAAACAAATGGTAATTTCATAAAGTGCTTTGAAGAAAATAAAATAGGCTTATAGGTTTGAGAATGACTATAGATGATAGACCCTACTTAGCTAAAGTGGCCTGGGAAGGTTCCTTTTTACAGGCGACATTTCTGGGAGAGCTACCTAGTAAATGGCTGCCAAATAAAGGTGAGCAATGTCCAGGGTGGGGGAATGATAAGGTCTTGAGATAATGTATTCAAAGTCCTAGAGTTTCCTTTAACAAGTATGATCTGTGGCAGTATAAAACCAATCACGTTTCAGTAAGTTGCTTGAGCACCAGATGCCCTATTAGTTGGAAGTCCCAGAATCTCCCACTTTCTCTCTACCCCAGACTATCAGCCAGATTGGTCCATATGGTATCTCTGTCCCTTGGTGTCACTGGTGTCACTGCTGACTTTGCTGACCTAGACCCATGCCCTTGCCTTGCTACAGAGGAATCCATTACCTTCACAATTTGAAACTTTCTTGGTTCCCATCTTCTTCTCTATTATTGTTACCCCCGTAGCATTAACTACAGTGCCTCGAGTTTGAAGAAGCTTATAGGGCAGCCCCCTGTTAGGATGACATCAGTCTGTCTCCATAGTCGTTCACTGAGGATTCATCTATACATATGTATGTGTAAGCACAGGGAAATGGCAGGAAGAAAAAATGTCAGATATTGATCATGGTTATCAAAAATGTGTGTTGAAGGAATGAATGAACCCACTCACTTTTTAATGAATCTACTCTTGATGGATATTTTTAGTATTATAAACAAGCCTTCAGTTAATCCTATAGTTTATCCAACCATAGATAGAAAGAGACAAAGATTGTCATTTTTGCATATTACATAATTGTTTACCTGGAAAACTAAAAAATAAACCAATAATATTAGTAAATCAAAGTGGTAAGGTGACTGATTATGAATGAAATACACATGACTCTAGAATTTTATTTATAAGAATAATCAGAAAATAAAATGGGGATGTAGCTTGGTGATAGAGCACTTGCCTAGCATGCATGAGACCCTGGGTTCAATCCTAACACCTCAAAACAAAAAAAAAAAGAAAGTAAAGAAAAGAAAAAGATCTGACACACACACACATATACACATACAGATGCATACTATACATATGGATATGTGTGTCCACAAATACACAATAAACTCATAGGGCCCATTGGAAAAACCTAGAAAATTTTATTGATGTATATAAAATAAAAAGACACATAAAAGGAGAAGCCTACATGTTTTTGAATGGAAAAGAAATATAAAAAATATTAATTTTCATATTTAATAAAATCCCAAGAAATACTTAAATGCTTTTGAAGTTCATCTGAAAAATAAATTTTGGGAGAGCTTGTAAAATACTGAAAATAAGACTAGTAAGACAGAATTTGCTCCAGTCAGATACATCATAAACCTATAGTAATGGACTGTGTGGAATTGATCCTGGAAGAGACATATCAATAGATGGGAATGTGAATAGAGAAAGATACTCAAACTTATGAAATCTGGTATCTCATAAAGAAGGTATTTCAAGCAAATTAAGAACGTTAAGTTATTTGATTAATGGAGTTGGAAAACATGATGTTATTTAGAATAAACACTTAGTTGAATTATTAACAAATGTTTTGCCAAAATAAATTCCAGTAGATCAGATGTTAAAATAGAAAAACTCAGCCATGCGCTGAGTTGACAGCCAAAAAACCCAAATGAGAGAGAAAAATCCTCCACATATTACACAGGGCTATCAAAATTAATGTTTTTATAAACAATCTGTTAATGAACCGTGTAGAAAATGAGCAAGGATAATTGATATAAAATATAAAGATGGACAATAAATATGCCAAACAAAATGTGCAACTCACTGATAATGAAAGAAACATGAATTAAGACAATTGTGTATTATTTTCCACCCATAAAATTGCTGGAATGCATAATTTCCTTCAATGGTGCATGAGGGAGAAGTGAGCATATTCATAACCTACTACTGGAAGTATAAATGGTTCAATTCTTTTCAAGTACATTTGAAAATGCATGCCTCATAAGGTGTAAAAAAAGTGCATGACCTTAGACTATCGAATTTATTTAAAGGAAAGAATACCCAACAGAAACAAAGAAGCAATTATTTATAAGCAATGGTGCCCATAGTAAAGGTGTTTCTATTAGTTAAATTAGAAAAAATTTAAAGGTACCAATTAAATATTTAAAACAATTATATCTAGATTTACAAAGCAATGCTATGAGATTACAGGAAATGGTGTAGATTTGAACTTGGTAATAATATATTGAGAAATATTACAAGGATTATGCTTAGAAATGTTACAAAACAGTGTGCATACTGTAGTTTAATTTATGTAGTAAAAAACGTAAAGTAGGCGAAAGCATGCACTGAAAAAAAGGCACTAAAATGTTATTGGTGATTATCACTCTTTGGTATGGGAGAGTTATGGGTAATTTTTGTTTTCTTCCATAATCTGCTTTCCCTCAATCTCCACTTTCTACAGGAAACATAGGTTATAGAATAAAAGCAAAGCTATTTTTATTTTTACAAGAAAAAAAATCCCATTGTTAATTGTTTGACTGTTATATTGCAAAAAAGTAATTTCTTTCTTCTTTTAGACCTAGCTCCTGGAGGTTCTGACGATTGGATCTATGATTTGGGCATCAAATATTCATTTACAATTGAACTTCGAGATAAAGGCAGATATGGATTCTTGCTGCCTGAGCGTTACATCAAACCCACGTGTACAGAAGCTCTTGCCGCTGTCGCTAAAATAGCTTGGCATGTAATCAGAAACGTTTAAGTCCTTGATTTTTCACTCTGCTCCCATATTCTTAATTTACTGATTTATACCATTTATACTTCCATTAGTAGGTTATGAATATGCTCACTTCTCTCTCCTGCACCATTGATGGAAATTATGCATTCCAGCAAAACCAAATCGTTGTACTAGTTTCTATTAAGCTTGATCCATAGTTTTGATCAAAGATTTTCTTAGTTCTTAATTTTGTCAAAAACAAAATACATGCTACTTGGAAGTTAAAGATCTTTTGATTTCCAATATTTGACTATCTCAAGCAATTTTAATAACTAGTTTCATGCAGATCATTGAATCTTACAACAAAAGGAAAGGTGGCCAGGAAGACACTAAAGATTTCTTCTCCGACTTTTCAATAAATTTGTTTGCATCTTCAAAAACACAACCGTGTATTCCGTTTGCTCCACAATAATAGGCAAAGGCCCAGAAAGGAGAGAGGTGTCAAACACCGGACAAATACCACTTCTGCTTCCATAAACATTATTGAGCGAATGAATGAATGGCTGTGGTTACTTTTAACAAAGAATATGACGTTTTGCGCGGTTGTTTATTGCAAGAAATTATACAATAAAAAGAGGAAACTCCTTAACTTTATTTTTAAGTGCGAGTTTCAGCGGTCGCTAACCCCCAGCGTCCTCTCCCGGTATCTCTCACAACACAGAACGGAGGATCCACAACCCCCGAAACCCGCCGCTGACCTTACGCCCCGGAGGCGTGTCCACCAAGGGGCGGTGCCGGCGCGCTGACGACTAATCCGGCGGCCGGAAGTTGCCTTGGTCTACAGAGGACCAGGGTAAACCTTGACTTCCGGTGGCGTTTTGAGGCGATCCTCCTAGCGGCCTGGTAGTGTTTTCGTTGCCTTTTCTTAGTCTCCAGTCTCTTGGTTCTGTTTTTTCCTACATCCGGTTCTCGCTTGACACTGGCGAAGCGGCAGTCTGTTTCCGCTTCTAAGACACCCTGCGGGCCCCTCGCTAGCCGAGGGCCGGTTCCCGGGAGCCGCGCGTGCACCTACCTCTCGTCGTCCTCCTCCCGGGGCCAGGCGCGGGGACAGAGTCGCCTCCCCAGCTCCTCGGAGCGGAGGCAGCGGTGACACCTCCGGATTGCGTTTGGAGAGGGAGCTTGGGGAGGAGGTAAGCGTTCAGTGAATTGGTGTGGGTATCTGAAGAAAGGCGTTGGTCGGGCCCAGAATGGGGAGGCCTGGGCTGGCTGTCCACCATCCCCGCTTGCGTTACACTGGGATTTTGAGCTCTGCTTAAGCATCCCACTCCTAGTTCTGTAATAGCTCCCTGTGCTCAGACCTAGTTTTTTGCTGTAGTTACGATTCTGACGTTTGTCTAAGGTGAATAGGACGACACAGACAGAGAAGGCTGTGCCCCTCTCTTCTGTTTGATATAGGCATGGGAACTCTGGCGCGATATTCGCATTTGTATGCTATCAAAGGGTGCAGTCACGCTTAGATTTAGAGTTTTCCTCTTCACGCCTTCCAGCCTATGAGAGAAAAAGGGGTCTTTCTTTGGTTGTGTCTTGCTTATTTCTCGGTGGTAATAACGACTTAGGTCCTGGAATCAAGGAGTGCTACTTTATTCTTACTTTCCGTAGGTAGTTACTTTTGGCAACTATCTGTCAAAAACTGGGGAAGGTGGAGTGAAAGGAGAGGGTCTGATATTTGGCATTTTCTTTTTCTAAAGAGGTTAATAATGTGTGTGGCTGGAAATTATTCAGAGTTGCTAATATTTGCGATTTTGGTAGGATCTTGTGTGTGGAGGGTAATGTTCTAAGCTATTCAGTTATTTTATGAGGCTTTCAACTCATTCGAACTATTTTGAAAATTTGGGGTGTGTATAATCCTTGCAGATATTTGGACTTTAAAAGAAGTAATTTTAAAAGTTTGGGAAATGATTTTTACACGTCAGGTTTTCAAAGTTCCTGATACTGTTGCAATAAATCCGTATGATTATGCAGTACAGTCTGTGCGAATGTGCTGCAGGTTAGCCCGGTCTAGTTCTGTTAAATTTGACAATACTGACTTTAGTACTTAAGCGACAGTGTTTTGAAGAGTTTTGTGGACACAATCTATACATTTTCAAAATAATTTCCAATTTAATGCTTAAATTATAACAGAAGACAAGACACTAAGAAAGTTGATACAGACATGTAGCAATTTGTGTCTAAGAATAGTGTACTTAGAAACTAAGGCTTTCACTGTGTGCATCTGATGGGATCCAGTTTTATCAAATATACAGTTGACCCTCCTTATCCACAGGGTATTGGTTAATATAACAAATTCCTTGGATGCTCAAGTCCCTTATATAAAATGACATAGTATTTAAATAAAACTTAAGCACATCCTCTTGAATACTTTAAATCATCTCTATGCTTAGAATACTTAATACATTGTAAATGTTATGTAAATAGTTATTTAGGGAATAATGATAACAAATTTGTACATTTTCAGTCCATATTTTTTTCTGAATATTTTACTTTGTTGAAACCATAGATATGGTGGGCCAACTGTATGCAGCTTACTGACTTCCTCATTAGTTGTGATTCCAAATGAACATTAGTTGCATATTTTGAATTATGAAAACTTATCTCATTTTTATATCTATAATTTAAAAATACTAAAATCTAGTAACTGAATGCTGTTTTAACTTCCGTGTCATTAAAATTTTAATGTCAGTGTTGATTTATGTTCTAATATACATTGGCATTTGCATATAGAAAGCAAAAATTGTTTAACTCATGTTCATTTGGAGAATTAGTTTTCTACACCTCATCTGCCCCACTGCTTATCTTATATAGAGGTGGAACTACTTTACCGAATATTTAATAGCAGTGGAAACTTTAACTTGTGTGAAGATACATACATAATATTACATACACACACACATAAAGAATAAAAGACTATGTGTATAGATATATCTATATATGGATATATCTATATATGTATCTATATATGTATATATCTATACACATAGTCTTTTATTCTTTTAAAAATAGTTTTATATGTTGCAACTCTGTTCACCTTATAGTAGCTACCAACATGGGATGTTCTTTGCAGGGTCTTTTGAACAAATTACTGCACAGTACTACAGAATTGCCTGGCTAATACATATGTTGTCACTTCTCTTTGGAGTCCAGTTTGAAACAGTTTTAGTCTTAAATCTACAGATTAGCAATCTGGAAGGTTGTTTTAGAGAATTCTTTTTTAAAAGTTCTCTCAAACCTCTACATCAGTTTTTGTTCCTTTTAAGAATCTAAAGAATATTTTTGATATAATCCTTTTAATCTTAGAAGTTTAGAATATAGATTTGTCCTACTACTAGTTAGTATTTATGTAGTTTTAATTGCTTAATTATTTGATGATTTTCTAGTATTGTTCTGCTACTTATCCAGATTAAAATGAGTTATGCTTTCATTTATGCTACCAGTAGATGAGATGCAAGAAAGATGTAATGATTAAAGTGAAAATACTATATCTGTGGTTGAGCATCCCTAATCTGAAGAGCTCCAAGTCCAAAATTCTTTGGGCACTGACATAACATCACAAGTGGAAAATTACACCCCTGACTTTATATGATGGTTGTAGTCAAAACACAGACACACTAAAAATATTGTATAAAATTATCTTCAGGTTATGTGTATAAAGTCTATATGAAACATAGATGAATTTTGTATTTAAACTTATGTCCCATCCCCAAGTTATCTTATATATTCAAATATTCCAAAATCTGAAATCCAAAATACCTCTGGTCCCAAGCATTTTGGGTAAGAGATTCTCAGTGTGTATATGTTTTGTTGATAAGACTTCAGTAAATAGGCCTCAGGAGTAATTATTCAAAAAGAGGACCTTCTGTGTTTCTCCTTTTTCAGGATATTTTTCTTAGGAACCTCTGAATGTGTTGTGATTCTGTTAAGCTCCTGGGAGCAGAGGAGCAATTCCCATTTTTAAGACTCTTGTGTTTTAATCAGTACACTCTAAATTAGTGTCCTCCTCTTTTTTTAATTAAAAAGAGATTATAGAAACTCCAGATAGTTATTTACTCTGTGAACGGAGAGAAGTAGGAGAATAACTGAATAGACTTGAACCAGCGTTACCTGACTTGGATAATGCCTGTGTTTGGGAAAACATGATGCAAGTGGAAGTGCAAAGGCAACTTAAACCAAAACAAAAATGGAGGAAAACCTTCAGAGAAGAGAGTAAATTAAATTAGTTATTGATGTGACCTTCGCAATAGGAAAGTCTCTATGATAGCATTTTTATCTTATTGTTTCTAACTTTTCTACTTTGAAGCATTTGTTTCTAACTTTTCTACTTTGAAGCATCTTCTACTTTGAAGGCTCTTTGAAGCCTATTCAAATACAAGTTGAAAAGATTTTTTCCCATTCAATGAAATCTACATTTCATTTTGTTGTACTCATCTTCCTTTGTGGGTGCAAACCTTTAAATAGGATTGAAAATTCTAATTGTTACATAAATTGGTTACATAGTTTTAAATTAACATTTGAAAGGTAGTTATTTCTAGTGTATTGTAGTTATATATGTATTTTCAGACATGGAATTTTAAAAATTATATAGTGTTCTTTGTAATCAAAAGCATTTATGCAAATTCATGAATGTCTCAGTACTAATAGATAACTTTTTATTGACTACTGATAGATGTTCCTAGATGAATGGTATATTAGTTTCATGTCACTATAACAAAATACATGAGACAGGCTACTGATGAAGAACAGAAAGTTTATTTTGGCTTTCAATTTTGAAGGTTCAAGTTCAAGATTGGGCCCATTACTTTGGATCCCTTGTGAGGGCAGCACAGTCTGCAGAAGCACTTATAAAAGCAAACTGCTTTTATCACAAGCCCTGAAGCAGAGACAGACAAACCAACTTAGGTTCCATGATCTCTTTTGAGAGTACCCGTATCCCCAGTGATCTGAAGACCTCCATTAGGCCTTGCCTCTTTTTTTTTTCTTCTAATTAGCATTATTTATTTAGTTATTTATTTTTCTAATTGGCATTATTTAAAGCAAGGAATTGTATACTTTACTATTTTAACCTTAAGGAAAATGATCATTTAGACTCAATTATTTTTCTTAAGATTGAAGTCTGTAGTTGGAAATTGGAGTTGCCACTGGCCATTAATTATTTTCCATGTTTAACCATATCTCAGTTTGTTTGGAAGCACCACATGTTCAAAGAAACTATACCTCTCAACACATTTGACTTTTTAAAAAGTGAAAACATTACTTTTACAAAAGATGGGGTTTCAAAATCCACATCTAACGATTTCTCATTTCTATTTCTTTCTTCTTTTTACATGACAGCAGAAGACATTTTGATTCATTGTACACAAATGGAGCACAACTTTTCACTTCTCTGCTTGTAGGCATTATAGAGTTACACCATATGTGCAGTCATACATGAACCTAGGACATCGTTGTCCAACACATTTCACCATCTTTCCTACCCCCATGTCTCATCCTCTCCTTTCCCTTCCCCTTGACCAGGCCCCCATGTTTCATCCTTTCCTTTCCCTCCCCCCTTCTCCATTCTTCCCATGCCCCCTCCCACATTATGGATCAGCACCACTTATCAGAGAGAACATTTGTAGGCCTCAACTCTTAAGGGTCCACAGCACCTCCCAATATAGCCATGCCGGGGACCAAACCTTATATGTGGAATTTTGGGGAACATTCATCTATACCATAGCAGATGATCAAAATAATGGTTATTTATTGTGATCAGTTAGATATCTTTAATTTCTATTTACCCCCTTTTGCTTCAGCTGACTGGGCCTTCTCTATAACCTAGACTTGGTGCCAAGATATCATGTTGTTTTAGGGCAAGGTCTGGCACTGGTGGACTCTGACAAAAAGAGAGTACATCTTTACTTCATTGCATTTCTTCCCTAAATTGGAAGAGTCAATAGTAGTTAGGAGTAAAATTTCTAGGAAAATAACCATATAGGTAAATATTGAGTAGTTTTTTTGGTGGTTGTTTTGGTAGTGCTGGGGATTGAACCAGCTAGGCAAGCACTCTGCCAGCTGAGCTATATCTCCAGCCCCTTGAGTAGTTGTTGATGTCACTTGTAAAAGCAATTTTGTCTGTGTGAGAAATAACTTTTTTAGTTGCAGAAATACAAGGAGATGGGAGTGGTTTATAATATTGGATCAGTAGTGTTCACATGATTGTCTTTGCCATAACTGTCTAAACCCTTTGCAACCTTCAGAATTTGTGTTAGGGATCTGGGATTGGAAGGAAGCTGTAAAACTGTGCTTTCCAGCAGTAGGCAGAGGAGAATAATAGCGATCTATATGAAAGTGACAAAGCAGGTAAAGAGTTCTGGAGCTCTCAGGAAAACAAGAAAGGAGATGGTAGCTGACTATTATTTCATATATAATAATAAATAGCTCATTGTCCCAGCTGTAGAATCTGCAACCATTGATTTTTTCCCCCCCATTCAGATGAGGGTGTATTGGGAGTGGAGATACATTGAGGGTAGGGTTTTGAACAGAACTAACCCATTAGTTTTCTTGAGGCATTGGCTGGATGAGGTAGGCTAAAAGATTTTCCTTTTTTACAAGTTCTAAGCTCATAAGGAAATTTTAGAATTCCCTCTTTTTTGAGGAGGTACTGAGGATTGAACCCGGGGGTGCTTATTCACTAAGCCACATCTCCAGCCCCTTTTTAAAAATACTTTATTTAGAGACAGGGTCTTACTGAGTTGCTTAGGGCCTTGCTCAGTTGCTGAGGCTGTCTTTGAACTCACAATCCCCCTACCTTAGCCTCCTGAGCCGCTGGGGTTACAGTTGTGTGCCACTGTACCTGGCTGAATTCGTTCAACTTTAAGTTTGTTAAGAAATGTTTTTAAAATTGAAATAATGGGGATTACAATGTACATCTGTTAATATTTACAGTAATATATAATGGAACTTTAAAATGTTATTTTTTAACTTTTCTTATATATTTGGTGGCACATTTACTTTTTATTGAATCCTATGTGGATATAAATTGTAAATTTCTGGGTATTTTTCTTAGTTAATTAAAACTACATTTTCTAGAAGATCTCTCTTAGTTTTACTTCTCTTAGCTGTTACAATTTTAGCTTTTTTATGTTAAATGGACACGTGTGACTCTGCCAAATTTTCCTCTGTAAATTCATATGTGAGTTGCAAATGAGTTCAAGAAAAATTAAAGATTATCTTACAAGGCTGACACTAATATGCAGAGTTGGCATGTAGTTCCTCGTTTGGAAAACAGTTGATACATAAGTGATTCTATGATGTAGCAAATTCTTGTTCATTTATGTGACACTGCGCTAATTTTTAAAATATGTACTTATTTTAAAGTTATTATCTATCTTTTAATTACTAAAAGCTAATTTGCTATTGTATTAAAACAGTGATTATATTTTATGATAAAGGAATAAGAATACTAAAATTTTCCAATTTAAAAGAACCATATTATATCATTCATCTTTTCCTCTTGAGTCATCTGTTTTTACTTGTCAAACATTGTCTTCATTTTTTGGATCTTTTTCAAAATGTGACCTGAAGAACCCAATTCAATCAAACATTGTTTATAAAATAATAGTTATTATTTGGTAATACTATGAATATTTTTCCAAGTAATATGTCTTTTCTTTGAAACTGTATTAAAGAATATTTATAAAGACTAATTGTATACCAAATGCAACTTTTACTTTTTTAGCTGCTATGGTTCATTCTAGGAACTTTTGAAAGTTAATAAGATTTTAGCTAATTTTTAGTCAATATAAAGTGTAATATGGTTTAGTTCTTTTTTTTTTTTTCTTTTTCTTTCTTTTTTTCTGGTTAGGCAGTTCCTATCTCCTCATAGTACTTCCCACAGTATGCTCTGGGTTATTTCTAGAATTTAATGTTATTTTCTAATGTATACCTTATTGTCCACTATGTCATATTTTTACTTATCATTGAATCATCCACTTATATAGTTGAATTAGCTTTCTATTACAGTTTTAGTGTTAGAATATTCTTCATTTACTTTTTAGAAATATTTTTTACAATTTGTTTTTTTGTTTCTTTCTGCTAATAGTGGTAAAAAAGCCTGTTTATTACTTTCAGCACCTTTTTTTTGTTGTTGTTGTTACTGGGATTGAACTCAGGGGCATTGAACCACTGAGCCACATTCCCAGCCCTATTTTGTATTTTATTTAGAGACAGGGTCTCACTGAGTTGCTTAGGGCCTCACTAAGTTGCTCAGGCTGGCTTTGAACTTGGGATCCTCCTGCCTCGGCCTCCCAAGCCACTGGGATTACAGATGTAAACCACCACATCCGGCCAACTTTTAGCACCTTTGACTTTTATATCAACATAGGATAGATTATAGAAACACCTTGACTTTTTCTAGTTCTACAACCTGTCTTGTTTTGAATGAAAATCATTTTATTAGCATTGCAACATTGAGGTGTTTTCTTTTTTTGTGTGTGTAGTACTGTAAAATATCCTTTATCATATTGCTTTTCTTTGACTTCTGTAAGACAAAATATTTAAATAGCGTTTATTTTTCTCCCATGCTGGTTTTTGAAGTATAAGTTTTGTTGTCACTTAATGTGTATAAAAGAGTTTCATACAGTAAATAAATACAATTAAAATTACAATAAAAATCTATCTTACTTGATTTTCTCATCTTCTTTAACATAGTTGTTTTTTTCAATTGACTAGTAGTTGGTTAACAACTTCTTAAAGGAATAAGTTACTACATTTTGAAACAAACTTTGTAAATAACTTGTAAACTAAACATTTTGTAATGTATTTTCTGAGGTCAAATGTACTTTTTCACCCTGCAGAAGTATGTTTTCTAGACATCAGATTTCAAAGTTGTTGTGAATTTACTAATAAACCATGTTTTAGAAGATAGGTTATTTTTATTTACCTACATCACCTCTCCTCTTTTTTCCCCAAGGAAAATTCTGTGTAATTTTGCCTTCAGTTTTATTTACTTTTCGGTTATGGGCTCAATTATTTATAACTGAAGAAATTTACAGTTTTGCCTCTCTCTTTTTTGGTTAAAGTAGTACAAAATGTCAAAAATTAGGAGGAAGGTCACGGTGGAAAATACCAAGACCATCTCTGATAGCACATCCCGAAGACCCAGTGTATTTGAGAGGCTTGGACCAAGCACTGGCAGTACAGCAGAGGTGAGTTGTTTACTAGTAGTTCCAGAGTTTCTATTATCATCTTGTTATAGAAAATACTGATATCATAGAGGTGAACAGGTTGTTTTATTATAGGAATGTTGGTTCAATAAATTTTGCTTTATGAGCTTTATAAAAAGGAGTAAAAAAGGTGGTAGCATTTATGTGTTTTTTCATATTTTAATTTTTTATTATTGGGGAAGTAATATATCACACATTAGCTGGAATTTTGATAGCATTTGTTTTAATTTTGTCCTAGTAGCATCTTTTCTCCAGAAATAAATATGAAACTTACATAGTAATATTTGTCTTTTAGACACAGTGTCGTAATTGGCTGAAGACTGGCAACTGCCTATATGGAAACACATGTAGATTTGTACATGGCCCTTCACCTCGTGGTAAAGGTTATAGCAGCAATTATAGAAGGTAAATAGAAAACTTTGAATTGTTCACATACTATTAGAAGTTGGCTTTTGTAATCATTAGTATAAAAATGTGAAGTAAAACCATATATTTGGTCATATTTTCTATTTTGGTGGTTCTTATCAATAGTCAAAGATCAAAAGAATTTATTGGTTGTTATTTTTATATTAATAAGATGTTAGCTTTAAAATTAGCATATGTGCTTAGTATTTATATTTAAAAAAATATTTTTAGGTGTAGATGGACACAATACCTTTATTTCCTTTATTTATTTTTATGTGGTGCTAAGAATTGAACCCAGTGCTTCATATGTGCAAGGCGAGCACTCTACCACTGAGCCACCACCCCAGCCCCAGTATTTACATGTTTTGACAGTAGATCTTTTTGTAATAAGTGTGTGGCTTACTTTTTCCCCTAAATATTTATTAAATTGCTGCTTAAGAGAGTAGAATTCCATACTAAAATTTAAATAAGGTATCATTTTAATTTTTTTTTTTTTGGTACTGGAGATTGAACTCAGGGGTACTCGACCACTGAACCACATCCCCAGCCCTATTTTGTGTTTTATGTAGAGACAGGGTCTCACTGAGTTGCTTAGCACCTCGCTCTTGCTGAGGCTGCCTTTGAACTCACAATTCTCCTGTCTCAGCCTCCCAAAGTGCTGGGATTACAGGCTTGCGCCACCACGCCCGGCTACCATTTTAATTTTTTTAAGATGTTCTGAATTCAAGTTTTACACAAGCCATTGGTTAAATTCCATTTGCCTGATCCCTTATCCCAATATGTTCATGTAAATTAAAATATGTATTTACTTGTGCATAATAAACATGCTTCCAATTTTGAACATTATTTTGTGGTTAATAGAGGCTTGGCTAAATTGAATTTGCTTAATAAAGACCTTTTTATTTTTCTTTTAATTCCTTCATGATATGTAATGATGTTTATAGAGGTAGCATTCATACAGATTGTCACAAAAACAATTTAAATTTGATTGGTAAATAGTTTACTTAGTACTAAAATTAGGTGTGCTGATTGCTTAGGCTGCAGCAACAGTATAAAAACCAAATATTAGCAAGTTGTATATATTTTTTAAATGGGGTGTGTGTGTGTGTGTGTGTTTATGTATATAGATTTTGAAGTTTTAGTGGAATTTAAAATTCAAACCCTTAACATTAGCTAACTTACTGTTCACTTCAACACTGTACATTTTAGCTTCTTTGTGTTGTTGAATACTCTTTTATTTCTGTTTAGATTGTCATTTTTCACTCCTGTTAATGTGGGAAAATTATATATGTTTAATTACCTATAAATATATACATAAGCACACCTGGGGAAACTGTTTTAATAATTTTAATGTTTTGTTTATATTAATGCCCTGCTCTTAACTCTTTCTTAAATTCATCTGAAACTGATTATTACCTAGCTCAAATTTGGTGTTAGCTGACTCAGAATTTTTATATATGAGATAGTTTTGAGGAATATAGAGGTATTTGTCTAAAATAGAAAAAATAATGTTATTGCTAGACTTAAAGATTTTTTTGTTATAATTGTGCTATTTTGTATTTTCCATCTGATAACTTCTTCAATATTTGTGTGTTTATTTATTTTTTGGTAGGGAAGCAACATGTAGTTCATAATAGGATTCAAAGATGGGAAGAAGAGCTATATATTTATGAAAATGCTATCTCTGGATAAGACATTTAAGTCATTCATTGAATCTTCATTGTGTATTGAGCATTTATTCTGTTAGATTTTGTGTAAGCTAGAAATAAGTACATAATACTATTTTATTAATCATATAAGGAAAATCAGGCACTTAGGATTTAGATATATGCCATAAGTATAATTTAGGACATTTGAGTACTGGTTCCAGTTTCAAGTTCAGCTTTAACTGTTAAGACATTTCATATAGATCTATTATATGTACATGTAAGTACCAGTGAGATTCTTTAAAGTGAATCATCTCAAATTGTTTACTAACCATGTGATTTGTATTAAGAATTGATAAATGGAATAAGTTGATTAATTTATTACCTGAAATAGGTATGAATAGTTACGTGATTTGCTCATATTTATGCATATACACACACACACATGCACATACTTCTATAGCATTTTTTCATGGTCAAAGAGGCACAGTGTATTCCTTAACTTCTATTGCCCTCTTTTAAAACTGCTCTAGGAATATTCTGTAAAGTCACCATTTTTTCCATTTCTCTTTTCTCTTCTAGTTAGTAATAGTGTGAAATAACTTCATAGGCATGTAGTATCAAATTCCTAGTACAAATTATGGAGCCTTGCCATTGTTGGATATAAATATGTGCAATTTCCTTTCAATTACAAATCCATAGAATATGAAATCATTGTTCTAATATTTTGTTTTGCATTCTTTATTTTTATTCTGTACTATTTTATTTTTTTACTTTTTGGTACTGGGGATTTAACCCAGGGGTACTTTACCACTGAGCCGCATCCCTGTCCCTTTTTAGTTTTTATATTGAGACAATGTCTCACTAAGTTGCTCAGGGCCTTGCTAAGTTTCTGAGGCTGGCCTCAAACTTGTGATCCTCCTGCGGCAGTCTCCTGAGTTGCTGGGATTAGAGATGTGTGGCACTATACCCAGCTTATTTTGAAGTATTTTAAAATTTAAAGACTTTGGCAGAGTTAGCACAAACCTTTTATGTTTACTTTCATTTTTAAGGTATATAAAATATTTTTATATTTTGTTGATATTATATCCAACCACATACATGTGTAGATAATGCTCTTGCCTCTAATTTTGTGACTTTATAGTGTAAAACTTTATCTTTTTGCTTTTAAATATGAATAATATATTTATGTTGTTAATAGTTAAAGAAGTCAAGCTATTAATCACGTATTTATTTTTTCTTAATTCACATATTGTTCTTACTCATAGCACCAGTACCTGCCACCCCATTGAATTTTAACATACACACTTGATTGATATTGGAAGAAAATTTGTGTTGCTCTCAAGTTTTTACATATTTATATTTAAGCTGAAACAAAATAACTTTTTAGAAGTGGAGGAACCAAGGACTACTGGAAAAATTATATTGAGATTTATGAGGTTATTTTTAGAAATATATTCTTACAAAATGTTACATAAATATAGATTTTTGTTTTTTGTATTGTTTTGTTTTGTGTTTTGATACAAAGGTCCCCAGAAAGACCCACAGGAGATCTTAGAGAAAGAATGAAGAACAAGCGCCAAGATATGGATGCTGAGCCCCAGAAACGAAATACTGAGGAGTCATCCTCACCTGTTAGGGTAAGAATGAATTTCCCAAAACTCAGTTAAATTTTAGTAGTGATTTATTCTTTTAAGTACTATTTAAAATGTTATGATATATGTTAAATATATGATAAATAGATAATTAGGCATTATTATGTTCTGTATAGTTAATAGAATTTAGAGGGGAAAATTCTCTGCAAAAACTTTTGTTTAATTTTTTCTGGTAGTTAAGATGAAAGGGATTGACTGGCAGAGCTCAAGCTGAACTTAATGAAGTTTTGTACATGTAGGGGTTTTTTCTAAATAAATTAAGTTTTCAGAATTCTGCCATATTTTGCTTCCAGTAAAAATTGAAGTAGCTTATAGTAGAACACATAAACCAAAACAATGAAAGCAGAACAGAGGGTAACAAAAACTGAACTAGAAAGCTTAAGTGGAGAAACACACATGAGACCACAAAATTTAGCTCTGAGTTTGTTGTCAGTAAAGCCAAATGAGAAATATAATTTTATAATGTTGTTCACATAAAAAGAAAAAAAATGTTTGTTAGGGATGAGAATATTTCCCAGAGCTATTTTTTTTCAATAAATTTATCATACTTAAGTCTATGTTTGTGTTTGTAACCAATTTATAGAGAAATCGTTTAAACAGTCATGCAGCTATTACCACAGTCAGTTTTCATCACTCCAAAGAGAAACCTCATACTTTTTAGAGTCACCCTTCTTCTTCCCTACTGACCACCAGCCCGAGGAAACCACTAAATCCTATTTCTCTTCCTATAGACATTCCTATCCTGGACATTTTACATAAATGGAATCAAATATGCAGTCTTATGTGACCAGCTTCTTTCACCTAGCATGTTTTCAATCTTTCATGAAAGATTATAGGATGCATCAGTATTTTATTCCTTGTTTTTACCAAATAATATTACATCATATTGATATTCCACATTTGGTTTATTCATTTATCATTTGATGGATGTTTGAGCTGTTTCTGCTTTTTTGGTTCTTCTGCATAATGCTGCTAAGAATTACATTTGTGTACCAGTTTTTGTATGAACATGTTTCCATTTCTTTTGGATTTATACAAAGGATTGAAATTGCTGAGTCATATGGTAACTCCATGTGTAACCTTTTGAGAAACTACCAGACTGTTTTATTAAGAGGCTGCACCAAAGCTGGATGTAGTGTTGTGTGCCTATAGTCCTAGCACTTGGGAGGTTGAAGCAGGAATCCAGGAGCTTAATACTACCCTTGGTAACATAGTGAGACCCACTCCCCAACCTCAGAAGAAAAGAAAAGTGGCTGCACCATTTTACATTTTTGACAGCAGAACATGAGTATTGCAATTACGTTTCTTCATATCTTTACCAATAGTTATTATTATCTGACATTTAAAATATAGGTGCCCTCATGGGTGTGAAGTGATAATATATGTGTTTTTGATTTGCCTGATAGCTAATGTTGTTTGAACATCTTTTCATGTGCTTATTAACTGTTTGTATATCTTCAGAGATTCTTCGTCCATTTAAAAAATTAGGTTTCCTTTATTAGTGTGTTTTAAGTGTTCATTGTATCTTAAATATAAGTCCCTTGATATATATATGACTTGGCAAGTGTTTTCTACCATTCTGTGCATTGTCTTCATATTCTTTTTTTAAGTAGTTTTACTATATTGCTTAGGGTGACTCTGAACTCTTGGGCTCAGGTGATTCTTATGCCTCAGCTTCTTAAGTAGCTGAAACTGCAGGCACTTGCCATCACACCCAGCTCCCTTCTGATTCTTGATGTGTCCTTTAAAGCACAAAAATTGTTAATTTAGTGAAATCCTACTTAATCTGTTTTATTGTTGTCACTTGTGATTTTGTTGTCATTTGAAAAAAACTATTTTATAATCTAAGGTCAAAAAGATTTATATTATGTTTTCTTCAAAGAATTTTAGTTTTAGCTCTTATATTTAAGTCTTCGGTACATTTTGAGCTAATTTTTAAATATGAGAAGGGGCCATACTCATTCTTGTACATGTGGTTACCCAGTTGTCCCATATTATAATTTTTTAAATGAAAGCTATTGTATAAGCAGCAACCTCTTTGATAGTTTCAGATACGTAGACGTGTTTTATTATTATTGTTTTGTGGTGCTGGGATTGAACCTAAATCCTTGTGCATGCAAAGTACACACTCTACCACTGAGCTACATCCCTAGCCCTGGCTCCAAGATAATAGAGGCTTTTTGTGGTTAATTTTGATCCATGATTTAAAAAAAAAGAAACTTTAATAGTTTCATATAATTTTATTTAATGACTTTCCGGTATCTAAAATAATGCAGTTTTAATATGTAGATTTCTTAACACCTTGTGTGATACAATAATACAGTTCAGAAATCTTAAATAGTAATGTCCAGAAAGGTATTTATTAAAATTCCTTAAGAGCAGAGATCATTTTGAGAACACATATGCTGATATTCTACCTCTAACCCATAAAATCATTATTTGTGGGTTAGGCATGAAGCCTGTGTATTGTATTTTGAAATAACGTGTTGATTTAGAATAATGGATGGACTTTCTGATCAGCTGGTAAATGTTTAAAAATACTTAGAGGAAAGCCATGCCTTGTGGGATTTATCAGTTTCTTTGGTGTAAATACTCCCAAAATGGTCAGCTTGAAGCTATCAAAGAGATATCACTGGGGGCTGGGGTTGTAGTTCAGTGGTAGAGTGCTTGCCTCGCATGTGTGAGGCCCTGGGTTCGATCCTCAGCACCACATACAAAGCAATAAAAGAAAGACATTGTGTCCATCTACAACTAAAAAAAGTTTAAAAAAAAAAAAAGATATCACTGACTGCATAATTGGGAAAAGAGGCTAAGTATCACCATTATGTAGTAAATACGATATTCCCACTGTGTATATTACACACACACACATACACACACAATGTAAATAATCTGAAGAGTAAAATATACCAGAATATTTAAGAAATGAATGCTGAGTAATTAACTACCTTTATTTGTAATATAATTTGTTATTTCTAATTTAATTTTTAATCATGACTGTTTAACCACAGCTTCTAGAATTCCTAAAAATTTAAGTCTGCTCTTATAAATTAGTACAAACTGCCTCAAGCATACTAGTGGATGAACTTGATTAGCATAAGGGACAGATATCTGGAATTTGTACTTTGAATACATTACTTTGGGCATTGTTGTTTAAATTCTGTTGTCAGTTTACTTACCTATAAAATGGAGGTATTGGCTTTGTATTGTTGTGAAGGAAATGTATGTAAAACAACATGATTGACTATTGCATGTTGACTGTTCAATAAATGGTATATATTGGTATTAAAATGGCTTTTAGCTTTTTCTCTAATGTAAATTGACTTTAAACTCTTGTTAGAGGATGAGTGTTAGTATTGGAGATTTAGGTTGTTAATGTGTACTAAATAAAAATGTACTTTATAACATAAAGGCATATATGTTCATCATATCAAGTTAGTAGAGGGCAAGGGAGGTGTTTTGTTCAAACATTTAAAGCCGATTTATGCTTTTCCTAGATAAGAAATCCCTCAAAGGCACCAGACTTCATATGTATGTATCTAAGGGATAGTCAGGAGTTTCTGGAGTAATCAGGTTCTGGGGAATTCACATTCTAAATGTATAGAAAACTGTTAATAAACTAGAATACCAGGGTTTCAATTTTGGGGGATGCTATGTGTAGCAGATTAACAGGTACTTTCCATTTCTGTGGTGTATTCATGTTGCAGTACGTGTGACTGTTGATCTTCATGTAATGAATTCCTTTAGGAAGATCAGATTTAGCTAAGGGTAGCATTATATATAATATTGGCATAATTGAGATAGGATGCATGTGATTTTCAGCAAATTAACTATAATCTCACCCCTTTTCTCTTATTGATTCAACTCTGATATATCTAAATCATGAGGTTGATAACCTCTGATTTTTTAGGGAGACAAATTCATGAATAAATACATTGTGATTCTGTAGCATATGTTAATATATCAGAGAGGTATAAGCAAAATGCACAATGGAGAGAATAAATAATTACTTGAAGAACCAGGGAACGCTACTTAGAGGGAATTGACATTTGCCCTGCGTATTAAAGGATAGGTAGGTGAAAGGGGGTGGCAGGGGAGAGGAAAAACCCAATACAACAATGGTAAAGAGCTTTGAGGGACTAATGTGTTTGAGAAACCTGAAGCTGGTTGCCCAGGGTCTAGGAACTATAATATTTGAATGTAAGATGAGGGCTGAAGAAGTAGATTAGGACCGGATTAAGACTGGTTTTGTGTGTCCCATTCATGGTTTGGCAGTAGAGAAAATAAATTTGTATGCTAGGCGATCTGTCTTGTTCACCACTTTACCTTCATCTAGTAAGCTAACTTGATGAAAGTGGTTCTGAATATACAGTCAGACTTGAGAACCTCTAGTGATCTGTGATGTCCATGGTGGCTAGTCTGAATTGAGATGTGCCATAAATGTAAGATATATATTGAATTTCAGAGACATTTCAACATATAATCCAATATAAAAAATTGAAGTATTTTATTTCCTTTTCATATTATAACAGTTTGAATCTATTGTATTAAATAAAATATATTATCAACATTTTCTTGTTGTTGTTGAGGTACTGGTGATTGAACCCAGGGCTTCCTACATTCTAGGCAAGCACTCTACTACTCGACTAGATTTCCAGCCTTTTATAAATTTATTTTGAGAAAGGATCTCTGTTAGTTCCCAGGATAGCTTTGAACTTCTGATCCTTCTACCTGAGCTTCCTGAGTAGCTGGGATCATAGGTGTGTTCCACAATGCCTGGCTGTATTATCAGTATTTTAATTTTACCTGTTTCATTTTTCTTTTTAACATAGTAATGAAAAATGTGAAATTACCTATGCATTTATATTACATATTTGTATTGGAAAGCGCTGCTGTAGTTGATATGAACAGAACTTACATAGTGGCACTGACCTTTAGTCAAGAGGCCTATTTAGAGTCTGTAGGAAATTGATACTTTTAATGAATCTAGTGAATTTTTCAAATACAGTAATTGAATTGTGTTTTCTTCTATAACAGAGTCTTGTAATTTTTGTGAAATTTAACTATAATAGAGAAATTAGCATCAAAAGCAAAATTAGACCCCTGACTATAAGGTCAAGAAGAATATTCAAGCATTTGTTGATGATAGGGACATAAGTGGGCTGTGGGGGTCCTTGTCTCTTAGGAGAAGCTTTGTGGCTGCATTCAGGAAGGATGAAATGATTCATCATCATGGAGAATATCTAGTGAAGGTATCCCTTTGCTTACCCAAAATCTTACCTCCAAGCATATAGGCAAAGGCAGTGATCTGTTTATTTTCATATGTTGATTTTTTTTCATTTTTTATTATGGTAAAACATACGTAATACTTTCATTTTAACCATTTTTGATGTACAGTTCAATGACATTAATTACATTTACATTTTATGTAACTGTCACCAAAATTAACACAACTTCTTTATGATTTTCATTTTTAGAGTCTTGAATTTTTTGTTATTTGCCCTCTTAATATGAAGTTGAAGCGATTAGAATAATGTTACAGCTGGTATTAATTTTTAATATTAATTATTTCAA
This sequence comes from Geosciurus inauris, assembly GCA_004024805.1. Classification (NCBI taxonomy): domain Eukaryota; kingdom Metazoa; phylum Chordata; class Mammalia; order Rodentia; family Sciuridae; genus Geosciurus; species Geosciurus inauris. The sequence continues at coordinate 498 of PVHX01005254.1, read as the reverse complement.
CCAGCTTAATATTTTGTTTCTTTTTAACTTTTCATTTCTCTGGTTGTATGTGATGTAGAATCACAACATACATGCAGTCATACATAAAGCCAAGGCTATGATGCCCATCATATTCTACCATCTTTACTGTCCCCATGTTCCCTCTGTTTATTGAGTTAAGAGGCCTATTTAGAGTAGAGTCTGTAGGAAATACTTTTAATGAATCTAGTGAAAAAAGTTCACTAGATTTTTTTCCTGTGACTAAAGGTCCTCCATTCTTCCCATGTCCTCCCCTGTGACCAAACTTCCTTCATTCTTCCCGTGTCCTCCCCCACATAATGGATCAGCATCCACTTATCAGAGAGAACATTCGGCATTTGTTTTTTTGGGATTGGCTTACTTCACTTAGCATGATATTCTCCAGCTCCATCCATTTACCTGCAAATGCCATAATTTTATTCTCTTTTATTGCTGAGTAATATTCTATTGTGTATATATACCACAGTTTCTTTATCCATT